>APFE030694014.1:131009-147824 GCA_000404065.3 Pinus taeda
AATAAAATAATATATAACAAATCCTACGTGTCCTGTTCCAGGTGGTCAACGTGTCCGAATCCAACACTCGAATCCCCGTATCCTACAAATCCCGAATCCCCGTGTTAGGTGACTTAGGCTATGACAAACAATGAATAATTTAAACTGCAATTTCTTCACAATAAAAACGCTGTGGAAAATAAAAACTAGAATTGAGACATATATAGTACACAAATTTGACACAGTTATTTTTGGAAAAATGTCCCCAGAAAAAACCAATGTGGGAAACCCCGTGCAGCAGATGAGGGTTTTATAATTATGCAACAGTGAAATTTTGAGTACAATTTGGATGCCCAGAATTAGCAATCCTCTACAAGGTAATCTAGCCACAAAAATTAATGAGACAAATTTTGCCTCACCCGACACTGATCCAACTCCATTTGGCACAAATTGGGCTGCTCAAAACCCATGCATCGGCCTCTGCACAGGCCAAACTCGCACTGCTTGGAAGATGCCCTGATCAAGATATCTAGCTCAACTTGGCCTTTGAGAATGACTTGCTAGCCCTTCCAGAATTTCTCCCAGTCTCCAACAATTGAATTGACCCTCACTCTAGCTAAATTGAAGAACTCCTTTGAAGTTGCTTGCGCAACCTTACTGAGGAAAACTCGACCCTCTTGAAACTGACTATCCGGAATTGGAATCTTCTTCGGAATCACTATCTCTGCCTCTCATTGCCTCTGCTTCCCCTTTAGCTTTAACTTCTCTTCCTGATTTAACTGCTGCTACTGGATAGTACAATCTTCCAAGGAAATCGACCTGTCTAGTATATTTTGCTCCAAACTCATCGACCTCGTCTTATAATCTCTCGTTGTCTCACCAACGACCATGATTAAGTCCTCATCAATTGCCAATATCATTTATGAGTTGATCCATGTGATTTTCTATAGAAATCTCACCTTTCTCAATTAATTCCTGTTAATTAATCACTTTTCCTAAGTTAGACTTAGGAAAAATTAAATTATTGACTAATTAACTTAATTGAGCCATCTCTTGGTGTTTTCTCCTGAAACTTTTTCTGGGTTCTAGAGTTCTTGTGTTCCTTAGCCTCTCTGACCAAAGTGGAGACTAGAACTCCTGTCCAATGCTACAAAAACTAACAAAACTGATTATCTTCATTCAATTTATTCTTGAACACCCATTCTGTGCCATTGACATTCTTATCCTTTGGTCTAGGAACCAATTCCCACATACTGTTCTTCTCTATCTGATCTAGTTCTTCGTCCATTGCCTTAATCTAACACTTGTCTTCACTTGCCTAGCTGAAATCCTTGGGCTCTATCTGTGATAGTAGTGCAAAGTTTGCTTGTCTGGGATTGCCTATAAATCTCCTTCTCGTCTACACACCAAGATCTATACTTCCAATTATCTGGCTCTCTAGATGTTGCTTTTGCACATATCTGGATGGAGTTTTGTATTTATGAGATGATTTTTGTAGCTACTCATCTTCTTCTTTTTGTAAATATTCATCTTCTTCTTCCTTCATCTCTTCAAGGTCTTCATATTTGTACATAGAACCACCATACACATCTAATTTCTCCTGAGGCGAGGCTTTGCTGTATGGTGTACATCTTTATCCACTCTGACATCTATGCATTCTTCAATCCTCTTAGTCCTTTTGTTATAGCACTTTTAGCCTTTTCTTTTGATCACATATCCTAGGAAAATGCCTTCATCAGCACGAGAGTCAAACTTACCAAGCTTCGTGTCATTCCTCTTGATCTAACACTTGCTCCCGAACAATTTGAGGTGCTTCGCTAAGGCTTGTCTTCCTTTCCACAGTTCATAGGGCTCTTATCACTGTTCAGTCTGAGTTGAGTTTTTTTGCCAAGTAAACAACAACTTGAGCGACTTCACCTCGTAATGTGTTTGCCACTTTTCCTTTCCATCATGGCTCCAACCATATCTTGAATGGTTCTGTTATTCTGTTCAACTACATTCCATTGAGGGGTTCTTGCAACAAAGTATTGCCTTCTAATGTCGTGCTCCTCACAAAATTCTTCAAACTCCTTTGAAGTGAACTCACCTTCTTTGTCTGACCGTAGGCATTTGATCTTCAGATCTTTTTCATTCTCAACCTGTGATTTAAATATTTTAAATTTGCTCAAGGCTTCTGATTTGTCTTTTAATAGCACGATCCACGTGGCTTTAGTGAAATCATCAATGAACAAAATGAAATACCTTGGCCTTAGTGAAATCATCAATGAACAAAATGAAATACCTTTCACCTCTTGGAATTTGTGCTCTGGTTGGACCACAAATGTCTGTATGAACCAATTCTAGAGGTCTGGATGTGGAATACTCCTTTGTTTTCAATTGCACGCTTGTCTGTATACTACACTGACAGGACTTACATACTGAATTGTTTGGTTTTGATAGTTTTGGTAAGCCCCTTACTGCCTTTGTTTTGCTGACCTTCACCAAATTGTCAAAGTTAACATGAGCCATCCTCCTATGCCACAACCATGTCTCATCAGCTTTGCTTAGATAACACTTCACTCTGGAATCATCGAAGACGTAGACATTACTGGGAGTTCGGATTGCTTTCCCAACCAGCTTTCGATTTTCTTCTCTTCTGATTTCACAATTTTTTGATCTAAAAATGACATCATAACCATTATCACAAATCTTACTAACACTTAGAAGAATGTGTTTGAGGTCGTCCACATATAGGGGATTATGTTCCCAAACTTTACACTGCCTTTCCCATTTTCTTAAAGTAGGAACTTGCTTTTGTCTCTAGTCATGCGCTTGGAGCATCCACTGTCTACATACCACTTTTCCTCTTGATCATGCACAAACATTACAACACTGCATTCCTCGTTTTCCTATCTTTTGTTTCCACCTTTTTGTGTTCTTTTGAGGAGTTGGCAAATCATACTTCTGTTGTCTTATAGGATTAAACAGTTTACTCCCACACTCATTAGCTTTGTGCCCATAGTTATGGCAGACATAACCCTCAATGTCATTCATAAGGGGTGAGAATGAGTTCCTTTGTGCATCAAAGAATTTTCTTGATCTATAATTTTCATCTCTTTCAACTTTAACAACCTTATAGTCAACAACTTTATAACCAAAGTGATGACACATAAAACAATTTCCATAGAATAACTTTGGGTACCTGAAATAATGCTTTTGCTGAGGTCAGGTAGATTTGTTGAAATTTTGCTGTCTTGCTTGATAATGGGCAGGTCCGCACTAAGGTGCAGTCTTGGTCTTGGCTGGGTTGACATCCTTTCGATTTTCTTTTGGTTTTGTCACCCTTTCATCCTTATCAGCTCTTCCTTTAAGTGCTTCTGCATAGCTCTGAGGCTCCTTGTTTCTTGGGGATGTGGAACTTGATTCTCCTTTCGAAGTCTGGTTAGGCTCTTCATATCCTCAACCAAATTTGCTTGCTGATGGTCTTTGAGAGCTGAGGAGATCATCCAATGCTTCTGAACCCTTAGTAAATTTGAGGTGTAAATCCATCTTGGACTTGATCTTCATGAGATCTGTTGTTAGAGATACAACTTCTACCTCCAAATCTTGGCAGTTCTTTTCCCATTCAACTACTTGGTTCATAAGAAGCTCCTCTTTTCTCCTGGCTTCTTCAAGCTGGGTTTTCAGAGAGATGATATCTCCTTCGTACGTATCCAAATTAGTCTTTCCTTGCATTTTTGACAATTCTAGCTTCAGGGCTTCCTTTTCATCTTCTAGTCTATCATGACTCTTTTGTTTGTCCAATAATTGCCGAACTAGAATGTCCTTAAGCTTAAGAGTCTCTTCTAACATTACTTTTGAAGGTTATAATTTTCATTATCAGAATTATATATACCTTCTTCAGCTCGCAAAAGTTGTTCTTTCAACGACTTGTTCTTCTTCCTGGTCTTCTTCAACTCTTCCAGTGCACTGACTAGTTCTACCTCGAGGTCCACCACTCCTCTAGAATATGATTTGTCTTCAAACTTAGTCTCAGATTCAAATGCCATGAGTGTGCATTCCTCTTGTTCTCCCTCAGAGGATTCTTAATTGCTTGCCTCAAATGACTCACTATCTTCCTTGGAGTAAAAGCTCTTTTTCTTCTGAGCCTTCTTCTTCTTATATTTCTGAGCTCTATCTCGACTCTTTTGTTCCATCTCCTTGTCTTAGTTCTCAGCTTTATCTGTACATTTAGAAGCAAAGTGTCCTATTCTACCAGATTCAAAACACTTAAAAGGTAGCTTACCTTTATATTTGCCCGAGCCTCTTTTAAGTTTCCTTACAATTTGAGCCATCTCCTTATCTGAGTCATAGTTGAAGTATTCTTGGTGTCCTTTGTGCTCTTTTGATTTCTTCGAGGCTTTGAATGTTGCTTCCTTTGGCTCTGACTTCTCTTGTCTAATTCTCATCTCATAGTCAATGAGGGTTCCATGAAACTACTCCATTGTTAGAGTCTTCGATTATGTCATCTCTTCTATGGCTGAGATCCCGACATTAAATCTCATTGGGAGCGATCTTAAAACCTTTTGGACAACTGCCCCTTCTTTAATGTCTTCACCAAGCGCTCTAATCATATTGGCTACTTCATTAACCCTAAGGAACTATTCAACATTGCTTTCTTCCTCATTCATTCTAAGACTTTCAAATTTCATTCTATAGGTTTGAATATTGGCCTGCATTATCTTTTCATCTCCTTTGTAGTTGTTCTTGAGCTTGTTTCAGTTTTCTTTTGCTGATTTGTAGTGCATCACCTTTACCAGCTTGGACTGGTTAAGACCAGCTACAATTGCATCCTCGGCCTTTGCATTTTTGTTGTACGCTCTCCTTTCATTAACCCTAAGGAAGTATTCAACAATGCTTTCTTCCTCATTCATTCTAAGACTTTCAAATTTCATTCTATAGGTTTGAAAATTGGCCTGCATTATCTTTTCATCTCCTTTGTAGCTGTTCTTGAGCTTGTTTCAGTTTTCTTTTGCTGATTTGTAGTGCATCACCTTTACCAGCTCGGACTGGTTAAGACCAGCTACAATTGCATTCTTGGCCTTTGCATTTTTGTTGTACGCTTTCCTTTCATCAAGATCTGTAGCTGGAGTTGTTGGAATTATGTATCCCAATTCTACTACAACCCATACATCCACTCCAAGATAAGTGATGTATGCTTCCATTTTGACTCTCCAGAATACATAATTAACTCTATCAAAGATTGATACTCTGCTTGTGTAGATATCTTGATTTGCCTGATTTGCCATGATTCCTTGCAGATCTATCCGCCAACGATTAAACTGTTCTTGAAGGAATCCACTCTGATACCAATTGTTGGGAATCATGAATTACTGGGGTCAGCGGGGGGTGGGGTAAATCAGTAATTATAAATCTTTGTTTCTTTAAACAAATATCACACAATCACACAACAAAAATGCATTCACAATAGTACACAGTGTTTTTAATGTGGAAACCCTTCCGGGAGAAAAACCACCAAAGCTTGCTTTTGTTATGATGTAAATTCAAAGCACCCACTTTGTTTACATCAATTATTTTGTGAGCACCCACTCATATGAGGCCCCAACCCCCTCAGATCAGCAAGCATCGACTTGCTTAGAGGCACCAACCTCAGATCTTTACAGGCACCAGTGAGATCTACTCTTTCATAGGATTTTCAAATTGAGACTTCCAACAATGTTCTTTAATTTAAATACAATTTGTTATCATTTCTCACACACAACCACTTCAGCTTTTGCGACTCACATATGGCTTATCAGGTTCTTCGCTCTTATATAGGCATATGCAGAGACGTAATCTACAACACTGTTCTTCTACAACGAACTCGCTATTAGGTTCAACTGCTTTCAATTTGTGTTCTCTTCACACTGTGCACTCACTTGGGCTATCTCACATGTACATTCACATCTCTGCTTCTCTACCTTTTCATTCTGATTACGCACTGCTCGAGAATAGGTACTTCAATTAATTCTTCTTTGGCTCAAGGAGTTTCTTCAGTTCATTCTAGCTACAGTTTGCTATAGAGCTCCTCTGACACATTGTTCCTTCACCTTGGAATTCCAAGTAGCTCTATACTTAATTCCACCAATTGTGCTTTCCATTCAAAGCTTCTCTATCTTCAATTATGATTGCACCAACTAGCAAGCTCAATCTTTTGTTGCATTCTCTACGAGTGGTTGTGCATCACTTCTCATCAACAAATCAGATCCCATCCTCTGTTTTCCATAGTCCTCTGCTGTTCGACAATGCAACAAAATCATTTAATTTCATAACTGGTCTCAATGCCAAATTCTTAACTATCCAAGCTGTTCATGAGTTTAGCTCCATTCTCATATGACCGAAAAACTGAAATACAGCAACAGTAAAGAATTTAAAGTATGTACCTACCTGAACTGCTACCTGTAGATGTCCGCGGCTATGCTGCTCCAATTACCGAGAGACCAATTCCACCCAGCCAGACTGAGCAGAGCCTTGCTGCTCAATCCAGTAAGCTTCTCAACGGAAGCTCACTGTCCCCCGTGCCCAGAACCTCAGAATGCCTATGCGCTCTTCCAATGGCCGATTTTCTTCCCTTCTGAATTCCTCCTCCTGGTTTTTCCTCCGATGTTCAACCCCCTTCTAAAACTCCGCCTACCTCTATATGTAGCTCTCCGTGTCAGTGACCGCCCTGTTCACCAGCGATTCCACCGTTTTCCATCGTGGTGACAGCTATCTTTCATGAGTGTGAGTCACAATCCGTTACAAGTGGTGAAATGGAATCCGCTGTTTTCTGAGATCATAAGGTGTTTATAACTTTTTAGGATGACCATACATATCGTTAACTTCATAAGGTTTACATGTCCCTTATTATATTACATTGTTTGTATTTAACTTTACGCTGTTTATATCTATACTTTTGTTTGATTTATATTGGTTTTAATATAAAGTTTATTTATATTTGATTTAATATAATGTTTAGAACTTTATATTAATTAATTATTGTTATTGATACTAAGTCTTTATTCTATTTTATTAATATGCTTTTTATGAATATTCTGGAGCATATTATATATATATATATATATTCCTCTTGATTCAACCATACATTACGCGATATTGACGAACGAGTAGAACTTATTTTCCCAGAAGGGACATGGTATTTAGCACTTATAATCAATTTAGTATAAAATACTAGTGCGGTGTATGCAACACATGCATATGTAGCTATCATATGCATGTACCGTATACCTGCGATTATGTTTGCATTCTTTGTATTATAGATGGGTCGTTACAGGCCTTACCACATGATGCGCTTATGTTCCTATTCAGGTTCGGGCCTTCTCTGTCGCTGCACTTGAGCAAACCATCCCGATGACTGAACTACTGAACAACTCAAGTTTCAAGCCCACTTCCCAACTCCAGTAGAATTCTGAAAATTCTATAACACAGATAATCTTCCACAAACACAACATGCCAGCACAATTCTTGATGTTATGCCACATCATCAACTGACGACACTTCTTTTGTCATGTTGACATCATCCTGCCACATGGTTTCCTCTGAATGGTGCTATGTGTTGCATGGATTTGGCTCATTTGGCCATCTGAAAACTCCAAATTTCCTGCCATGTCATTTGCACAAGATGCCATGTCATCATCCATGCCTAGTCAGTGCCACCTCACTGGCCACATCTTTGTGCCATGTCATCAACCTGTATGAAGAGGAAAGTCGGGTTCGGGTGCTATTCTTGTGCTTCCTTTTGAACAAACCTTTAGAGCCAAATGCCCGATTGACATTGGAACTTCGCCAATCATATGGATCTCTGTTTATGAGTTCGGGTTTGGGACACTTATGCACCTGCACCCCTGAATAGCTCAACTTCGGGACTCCTTTTGCGCCTACACCCCCGAACGGCTTGACTGCCCCGAACAGCCTGATGACCCCAAACTAGTGCGGAGTTTGGCTTTTTCTGCCATGCACTCCTTATTTTCTTCTCAAATGGCCCGGACCTCCAAACTTCTTCAACCAAAAATCGACTGCCTGAATTTAACATACAATATCTCTTCGACCCTTAGGAGATTTTTTAAGTGTGATATATCGTTGGAAAGGTCTTCCAGTGGGCTATCCATCTAGGCCTTCTTGGGAGCATTCAACTTGATCTTCTTCCCATAAACTGTCTGCAACAAACAGGTCTCTGAACCATGCAACCACTAGTCATAATCATATTGTTTTTAAGTATTCTTCAATAATTCTACTACTATGATGGTTCTATACAAATGACCTAAACAATGAACTTGATGCTGCCCTTGACATCAATGATTGCACAATATCAATCTCCAAGACCAATCACAGGTGCCAATCAATGACAACACTATGTCCAACAAATATCTGATGTGTCTAAAAATGACCATGGCATTGAATTAGAATGCTTTCTCCAAGTCATAAGCTACTCTAAATATGAGAATCACCAGAAGTATAGGTGTGGTTTTGGGAGAATCAAGCCTTTAAACAGCATTAATCTTATATCTACCTTGAGAGCTGGCTCTGAGAGAGAAAAAAACCATTGCTGATGATTTTGCTTCTTTCTCTATGCTTCCTTGAGAACCTGTCAAGTGCTTTCACTCCTTCACTATATTTACAAAATCAAACCAAATGGAGTTATCATAATGAAGCAACCAACTCCCAGTTGTCAGCACACAACTTCTGGAGACAACACTATTATTTTAAAGGCATTTTATTGCAAAATCATACTGCATTGAATAACAAAAGTTGATTCTTTCACATTGCCAAACAGTTCAATCAGTAATTCTTCTTTCTTTGCCTTGGAGAATAGATTCTCATTCTTTGTTAACACTAGAATATGAAGCAACAGGAAACTGTTGGACTATCTGGGTATGAGAAAATTGTCTGCCATATCATTTAGTGAACTCTGAACAGCTGACCAAGCTAGACATATAGGTGGAGGCAAGTACTTGTTCCATCTTCTTTGATTGGGCATCAGAGTAAATTAGCTAGTTTGATTGTGAAAAGTGGATTTAACAACTGATTGTAAAAAGATCGACATTATCTCAATAAATGGCAGTAAAGGTAGTTCTCTATGATTTTTCAGTTTTTTCTGTGCCAGAAATTTCAAGAAATATATAAATACAGAATCCAGATAAATTCTTGGTAAATTTCCTTCACTTGCAAGAGGGATTGTATTTGAATTGCTATCTATATTCTCTAAACATTGAACATACACATCTTGCCACATACCATATAGCTCACATTTGTTATCACGTCGTACATGTATATGGTATGTCATTGACCTTTCTTTTATTGGTTTGACAGAATGGACGTAACATGCATTCATCTAGATGGTAATGCTGATGCAGTTGAATTCTGTCCTGACTATCCATTTCAACATATTTTAGCAGCAGCAACCTATACATTACAGGAAAGTTCTCAGCCTTGTCGTGTTGGAATTTTATCTCTGTTCTCAATTCATGACAAAACACACCTCAAGTTTCTTCAGAAGATTAAAACTTCAGGAATTTTTGATATCAAATGGAGACCAGGGAAAGGGAACATGCAGCCTCATCTTCTACAAGCTGATTCAGATGGTAACTTGACAACTTATTGTCTAGAAACTTCAGGGATGATGTCTGAAGATGAAGGTGCGTGGTTAGAAGTTACCTTGTTTATATTTAAATTTTGTTATCTCCTTTTGTTTTGCTATTTGATATTTTTGATGTCATACTGGTTTTGATTTGCCTATTAAAGTAAAGTAGTGCATAAGTTCAGCATTACCCTCATATTCAGCATTACCTAGGATGTCGTTTTTTCCAAGACATAATGTTTCATGGGAAAAGAGAGAAGGAATGCATACGATGCATTGAAATGTCTAACATGGGGATAACAACCATATCAAAAAAATAGTATTGAAGTTTTTATTCTTTATCTCCTTTTCTCTACTAAGAAATTTGGGTTTTGTTTTTGAAATATGAATTAGAACAACTGATGCTGTTAGCTAACTTGATTTTAGGCTTGAGAAAATGTGGCTAAACACCTAAGCATCGAGTGCAGAATGAGCTGCTGTTTGATTCCACACCCTCTTGTATAATTATGGAAAATGCCTGACTGGTCTATAACATACAGCTAGATCTCACGAAATTTTCAAATGTTGGAATATTTGTTGTCTTCCTTTAGATTGAGTTTCATTGATATTTCATCTTTTGCAATTGATAATTTCTTCTTTTGTTCTTACTGAATGGTGTGCCGGTGGGGTTTGGCCCTTTGGTAAATGTTTGATTTGGAACGGGCACTTTTTGGTGCCAATGCTTGATCTACAGTCTTGACTTTTGTATTGGGCTTCCCAACAATCTTCTAACACACCAATCGATGCTCAAAATCAAAGTTTGGACATGGGAGATAAAGTTATTTACTGTTACATGCAAATTCTAACTTTGTTGCATCTATAGTTTTAACTAATCAGTGAAATTCAGAGGGAGTTTATCCTAAGTGACTGCTATTTGCCAATTGCAACTATTTCCCCTTGACAGGAAATTATGGTACAAACATTTAATCTATATAATAAAGAGATGCTGATTTTATCTCTAGTGGGTCATTTTCCTATGGGAACCTGTTACAGGCCTCTTCCTTTTTTTCCAAGGAATCTGTATTTTTATTAATATAAACAAAAAATACATATTCAGATGCCCATGGCATTCAGTAATGAAATTAAGCCCCTGCCTTGACATTCTTATGTCCGTGACTCCAACAAAAAAGACATTCGTATGTCCATGACTATTTCAACAAAACACTGTCCTTAAATACAACAATTTTTTTAGAAGTTTGCAAAGAATTTAAAATGGTAATTATCAGCAGTTCTATCATACTACTAGATATATCATATATGCAATAGGATGATCCTCTGCTAAAGCTACAAATTTGTATGCACCATCTATGGCAGTTAGTTATCTTCCCTGTACCAGTGCTTCTGCAATATAAACCACTGGATATTAAACCCTTGTATTCTGCATCTACTCGGAAGGATTACAAACGAAAATTTCTTCACTGGAATATTTGACAATCCAATAAGTTATAATGGAAGCTACACTGTTCTGCAAATTGTTCACTCTTCTAAACAAACAGCTAAAATTTTTCGAAGAAAAAGAATTCAGAAGCTCATTTGTCCTTGTATGCCCATATTCCTCGGGTTGGACATGGATATGTTAGGACACATGCCCTGTGCACAGAACACATGCCGAACACTTGTTTGTCATGTGCCCTAATTGTGTCTCGATTTCAGGACATGTGCTATGCCTGTAAATCATAGTGCAGTCATTGTCCAAAATTTGGATGTGAAATATCAAACGTTGAAATTTGGGGGTAACCTTTTGTCAAGATTGTTGTAGACCTGTTAGATGTGTTTTCTTTCTTATAAGTTATCACAGCATATTTTCTTCTATTGCATTAAGAAAACTTTGAACTTCTTGACAGTCAGAATATGACAATTAATTCCGAGTGGTTCAGATGTCCAATGCGTTATTCGAGCCATATTTGATAAGAATGCTATCTTTGGGCATCCATTATACAATTTATTATTACATTATGAACTGTAATGTACTGGGTGGTGACTTGAAATTGCCTATCCTATGAGTAAGGAAATCACTGCACATGCTCCAAATGGTATATGAAGATAAGATACTGAAATGCTGTCCTATTAGAATGTGACCAGCCAAATTCCCTTGACATATCATGCCAATTTTCACAAGGTTTGGACTCTGGAATGTTCGAGTTATCTAGTTGATAATGGTCATCCAGATTCCAGACCATAGACGTAGTCATATTAATAAAGTCACTTATTGACTAGTCTAAATCATGCTTTAGTGTTGTATTAAAACAATAATTACGTCAATTTGATGTTCATGCACCTAGGAATTATGTGTTTAGGGTTTTTTTCATTCCTTTACCATGTGTGCTGTCATTTCATAATATAAGAAGTACTTCCCTCTTTCAAGTTCTCTTGTCATTTTGGTTTCTTTCTGTTTGATTTATTTTTGTTATATGTGATTAGAGCAAAGGCAACGAATTCCAATCCCTTAAGTGGATCAGAAATTGGATCTTTTGGGTATCTGGAGGTTTAAATAACAGGACTGGCATCCTCCCCTAAAATTATATTTAGTACAGATCGCTTTGCTTGCTAATGTGGGAGTGACATAAACTAACTTATGCTTGGTTTGACAGTTCAGGTGACTGACAATGTTAAGATAAAGGAACTTGTGAGTGAGAATATTAGTTGCTCTTCAATGTGCCTTACTGTGGATTGGGACCAGTTTGATGCTAGCCTTTCTTCAAATATTGCAGTAGGCCTTTCAGATGGTTTAGTTTCAGTTGTCAGTTTGAGCGAAGCTCAGATGCAAATAGAACACACTTGGAAAGCTCACATGTTTGAAGTCTGGACCGTTGCTTATGACTCCCAGCGGCATGATATCTTGTATAGTGGTGCTGATGATTGCAATTTTTGTGGTTGGGACTTGCGAGAAAGTTCCTATCAACCAATATTTCGAAACACAAAGAGCCATCGAATGGGAATATGCAGCATTCAGAACTGTCCAGCACGGGAAAATTGTATCATCACAGGCAGCTATGATGAATGCTTGAGATTATGGGATACAAGACTGATGGAAAAGCCTGTACTACAGGAATCTGTGGGACTGGGTGGAGGGGTTTGGAAGCTTAAATTCCATCCTTCCAATGGAAACCTTGTTTTGGCTGCGTGCATGCACAATGGTTTTGCAATTGTGAGGCTTGAAGATGATGGTATCAAAATTGTTGAAGAATACAAAGGGCATGATTCACTAGCTTATGGTGCAGATTGGTTCAAAGGGGATGTATCCAAGATAGAAAGATGTTGGTTAGGTGTGCCCTGCATTGAAAGCAGTTTCGACCAGGAAGAACACCTTTTGGATGATAGAGATTCCTCAAAAAACTGCGGGCAACAAAAGGATAATAATATTGCTACTGCACAGCAAATCGATTCAGGAAATTCCTTGGATGATGGGCCATCTGGAAAAAGAAATTTTGAAGACAGGCCTTATGAAAGAGCATGCTCATTGGTTGCTACTTGCTCATTTTATGACAAAGCACTGCATATTTGGAAACCAAAAACTCCTGTATATGATGCAATTCTTAATGCAGCAGATGATTGACGTTTTCTCCAATAAGGTTGAATCTGGATAACTTTATTTGGAAAGCATACAAAGTTACAAACAACTAGAATATTTGAGATTGTCTTTCGGTGGAATTTTCATATTTGTCTTCCCTTGATGTTTCTCATTAAAGATGAAAAACGGCTGCTCACTGTATTCTTATTTCTTCCCTTGAGGTTTTTTTGAATAGAAGAGTAGAAGTTCTAGAGGTACTGTAGAACGATTGTGCTGAACTTAATTGCATGATATGTTTACACCCATGATAGTAAACTCATACTGACGAACTGTTTTTGAGTTGTGCTTACTAACCTAGTAAATGTAAATGGCAAATTTTGTGGAGCTTATCATCTTGGGTTGGGGTTTTGTTTTCCACATAATCATATTGGAGAAACTCATCCTGAGGCGTGAAGACTTTGATGATATGCCATCCTGTGGGTTAATCTCCGGCCTGTGGTAAGATAATCATATACATAAATTACAGAGGATAATTTCCGGTGATTTATGGGCCTCTCTAAAATTTTAATTGCTATCCTTGGATTGCTTACCAGAAATACTCTTGATAGCCATGCTTACTGCCCTATTTGATACTCCAATTACTACTTCTTACCCACTTGGCAGGTTTTTACTTCATTTAATTGGGGTTTGTTATATCTCTGTTGAAAAAATTATATGTGATGCAAATTGAACAACTTGTTCTTCTTTTCCAACTTTTTGTTTTAAGACTCCACCCCATCCAACATTAATTGCATCTGATTCAACAATTTTATATGCAAGATCATCAGCAACATACAGAATAGGCAAAGATTTTACCTTGGCCTTGATGTTCTGCACTGCTTTTGTATGGACTTCTGTCCATTCAGGAGGATTGTTCTTCAATCTTTTGTTTAATATCTTTCTGTCACTGGCACAGTCTTGATAAAAGTTGTTGACATAGTTGAGGCAGCCTAAGAACCTTTGCAATTGGTTCTTGTCTGTGATGACATCTGGAAACTTATCTGCAAACTCTAAAGCATGTTTTTGCAGAGAAATCTGCCCATTGTAGATTGTATGACCCAAAAATTTGATAGTGGTTTGAAATACCTCTATCTTCTTTTTGCTAAGCACCAAACCATTGTGCTTAACCAAATTCTTAAAGATATTTACATGTTTAAAATGTTCCTGGATATTCTTGGAAAATATTAATACATCATCAATATATACAATTCGCCAATCAAAGTATGGCTTAAAAATACCATCCATTACCTTTTGAAATTTTGATGGAGCATTCTTGAGTCCAAAAGGCATAACGTTCCATTGATAATGTCCTGCTGGAATGCTGAAGGCAGTCTTGAATTTATCTTTTTCAGCAAAATCCCGCTTTCATGTCAAACTTGGAAAAGATCTTGGCACCTGCTATCCTTCTGATTAAGTCCCCTTTATGTGGAATTGGATAGGTGTCATCAGCTAGGACTGAATTTAGAGGCTTATAATTGATAACTAGTCTAGGGATGCCTTTGATTTGTTTAGCTCTTTTGTTTACATAGAATCCATAACAGTTCCAGGAACTGTCGAATTCTTTGATTAATCTTCTACTGAGGAGCTGCGGAATTTCTTTCTGGCAAAGTTCTCTGTATTCTTTGCTCATCGGAATAGCTCTGCTCTTACAAGGTTTACTGGCATATCCTTCCTTGTAAGGGAGCTCGACTGTGTGCTGCTTCCTATGCCAGAACGCATTAGGTTCCTCTGAGCAACAATCGTCTTCTATTTGTTTCTTTAATTCTCCAATTCTGGTTTTGATCTGGGGTGATTTGAGCTGTTTTTCAATTCTCAAAGTAGATTTCAGATCTTTTAGATTTGACAGTCTGGCTTCATCTCTATCCAGATCTTGCACAGTATGTACCATTGTAGAAATTCTAGGATTGGAGATATATGGAAGTTCAGTTTTCTTTCTTGTCCCTTTTGAAGTGGGGACAGAAATAAAATATCCAACGTTGCCTCCTTTGAGCCTGAGTGATCCATGAGGTTCTACTGCGGCAAGAAAGACATTACCAAGTATGCAATCTACTAGTATGTCAGCTACTGCAAATTTCAAGTAAATACAGTGGCTATCAAAACAAACAAATGCTTTGGGTACTTCATATCAGAGCTTTTTATTACCCAAGCCTACCACTTCTCTTTCTGCAGCTACCCAATATTTCACTGGAATATTTTTCATATTCAGAATGTTAATATCTGCTCCTGAGTCAATAAGAGCAATCATTTCAAACATTTGCCCTTTTATGCAGATATTTACCAAAACATGATGCTGTTGGTATGAGATAGTTAATAACCTCATATCTCTGAATCCAAAATTTGGATCCTTCATACCTTCAGCAATTTGAACTTCTTGATTATTCCATAGCTGATCATCATCTCCTTCTTTTGCCATCTGTTTCCCTTTCTGTATTTCTGCAACTTGAGTTTTTATTGCAGAAATTTCTGCCTTGAGATTATGAATTTCTCGACTGACTTCTCCTAGAGTAAGTGATCTTACTCTATCAGGCTTCTGCTGATGCCTCTGGAATGATTTTGTATTTCTGTCATATGATGCATCAACGAATAGAGGTTTCTTACCTGAGCTATTCGAAGCTTTTGCTTTTAGTTGATCCGTAAAAGCTTCAGTCAACCGGGTTTTCATCTCTCCATCCTCCATGGCACAGATCTGGGATAGAATCTTCAATTCTTCTTCGTCTGTTGCAGCCATGAGAACTTTTTTTTTTCTGGGGCTTAGGCTGTTCTCCTTATGCATCACTTGATTCACTGAAATATTCAGAATCAGAATCATATTGAATTTGACAAGCACATTCTTCAGAGTCAGAACATAAACAATCCGAAGAACCATAATCTGAATATTTTTCTATATAAGCATGGAGTTCTTCTGTAGAAGAAGAATTGAAAGAATCATAAGAAGATTCTTCTATTTGATGCTACTGAACTATATCTCTGATCGTGACATTCGGGCAGCGTTCTGTGCTGTGAGCATGAGAACCACATTTCATGCACACTATTGGTCTTCTTCCTTCTTGCTTTACTTGTTTATTTCTTTGGGCAAAAGCTTGGGATTTCTTTCCCTTATTTAGTTTTGACTCTTCACCCTCTGGACATCTATTGGAAGTGTGTCAAGTTTTCCCACATAGCCAACAAGTAATTTTATTCCATCTTTCCTGCTTACTCGTGTGCAGGGGAATATCTGAGGGATTATAATAATGTGTTCTAGGAATATATTTATAATACCCTTTCTTTTGTTTGGAGGCTTGGTTTTGCCTCGACTTTGAATATCTCTTTTTGGTCCTTGGATAATTTCTTCGGTTTTTGTAGAAAGTTTCTTTAAACTCTCTTTTGGCTCTTTTCTTAGCCTTCCTTCTCTTAACCAAAGGATCATCCAATGTTAATCCATACTTGCTGCATATGGATTTTTTGTTAGGCAATCTAGAAAGTTTTTCCAGAGACTTATTTACCTTTGAGCTAGTACAAAGACTGACCAGAGTCTTTGTAATAAGAGCATAAATCTCTCCCCATGTATATGACTCAAAGAGTAATTGAAAGACTTCCTGCATTCTTATATAATCAACAAATTTAGATGGCAGAGTTGCCAGATATACTGTTGGAAATAATACTGAGAGGGGGG
>APFE030694014.1:148854-162149 GCA_000404065.3 Pinus taeda
TACTGGACCCATCAATATCATTGAAGCACACAATTAATAAATACTAGCATCATCAATTTCTGAATCACCCAATACTGAAACAATACTTCACCAAAACCAACCTGTGAATAATTCCTTATAACTTGCAGCTGTTCCATACATTGGTCATACCCAAATCATACTATTCATACGTCAATAATTCAGATCTAGTCTACCAAACATTCCAATCCTTAAGATCTCAATCCATCAAGTATTAAATAGATCTGCAATCAACCAACTTCCTTGTGCACAAACTGAGCCAATACAGCAAACAAATCTGAACCTTGAACACAACAGTAATAGATAAAACAGCTAAAACATATTTCAAGTAGAGTCCGCAACTTAGCCAATAGAATCCTGCGGATGTCCGCACTTCTACTGTGATGAGTCTGCGCAGCTCTGCACCTTCACTGTTTACTGTTCAGCGCACTTCCGCACCTTCTCCGCTGATTCAACTGCGCACCTCCGCACCTGCGCCTTCTGCTGCGCTGCGTTCTTCCGCACCTGCGCCTTCTTCTGCGCTGCGTTTCTCCGCACCTGCGCCTTCTTCTGCGCTGCGTTCCTCCGCACCTGCGCCTTCTGCTGCGCTGCGTTCCTCCGCACCTGCGCCTTCTGCTGCGTTGCATTCCTCCGCACCTGCGTTGTGGATCGCCTGCGGACCTCTGTATAGAGCCAAATTCTCAGTCATCCAATGTGCCACAGACTGTCAGATCCACAGATCTGATCATGCGCCAAAGAGATCACGACCTATCAATAGATCTGCCTTACAATTTACATATTTCTCTTTTATCTAGATCTAGCTTTTCAAACTGATCACCCAAAATTTCAGATCTTAAGATATTCAATGTTCAAGCATCTAGCCAAATGATCTCCTTTCTTTTTTATAGGCAAGCCCTTACTCAAACCATGGTCCAAAACCATAGGTATTCAATACTAGGAACCCAATACCTTGGATCAATACTTTAGATGCTAAACCACGGACCAAAACCATAGGATCAAAACATGTCGGGCTAAATACCATGTACCACCATAGGATTTCCCACGTGCGTGCGCTTTTCTCTGCATGAAAGTCCGTGCATTTTAGGTTCACACCTTTTGTGCGGGAGACCGGCGAACATATCCGCACTTTGTGAATGGCGTGCCTGCGGGTCCACACCTTTTGAATGGTGCACCTGCGAACCCCTTATTTTCTTCCATTCTAAGAGGCTGATCATCAATCTTTGCTACTAGCCTGTTGCACTATGATCTGTCACCTGTATGAGTTGCTGCCTGTTGCACTATGATCTGTCACCTGTATGAGTTGCCATCAAGGACAACTCTTGTCTCATAATGCCAACATATACTTGTTTCCATAACAGGTTTTTTGAGTCCTTGACTTCATATATCCTCTGCATCCAATCTCTGTGAATCATCATATTGGGACATTTTATGGCACTTTAAATTCATCAAAATAACTTCATTTTTATCAGCAATTTCTGTTTCACTTCCACACCAATGTTCCAAGATCATTGATGTAAGTGCTCCTATCATGTTGCTGATAATAGTGCCATCAGGATTATGTATTACATCTCCCTTTTCATCTTTCAGCACTTCTGCTTCCATTGTCTCTATAAGCTTTGGAGATGATTCTGTTTCCCACCACCTAAGGAGTGTCCCTGCAAAACACTGAATAATTGTTCTGCAAGCGTCAATTTCAGATTTCCCTCTAAGACAGATGAGTTTATATTCTGTATACATTATGTCAATCATTTGTCTTATTTGACCAACACTCGTGATCGATATTCCACTCTCTGTGGGAATCAAGGAAAAAGGTGTGTGCTTCATGAAGCTTTCCTTTTCCTTCTATGTCAGGTGCAGGATATCTGGTGAACCTGTGCTCAAGTGGTTCATATATAGGAAGGATCTGTGTATCCTGATTTCTTTGTTCTTTCTCTTTATCTGATTCTTCATCCTTAAACAAGGATGCTATTGTGATTTTATTTGTGGCCTCAGTAATTGAAGATGACATGGCTACCTCTTTTGGAAATAGTGCTGGAAACTTGTCTACAAAATTCACAGGATCCTGAATTCTTATGCTTCTTTTTACAAGAAAGGAGTTTGGAACTGGTTTCTTAGGTTTGGACAGATTAAATTTTTCAACTTTGTCTGTTAAACCAGTTATAAGCTGTTTAGTTGTATCTAAGTGATCAACTAATTTTTCTTCAACCCCTTCTATTTTATCCAAAGAATCTCTTGCATAAGAACGAATCATACTGGATTCAAACTGTACATTGTTCAAACATCTATTTACATCATTAAGTGATACCTGGACAGTATCAAATTGTTCCTTGACTTCTATTGTTTTTGCAACATTCATTTCCAAGCCTTTTACTGCAGTATTTGTCTAGTTAAGTTGTTCACTAGCTTTTTGAATTCTTCCATCAATGCCTAGAGCATTGTCATCTTTCTGGATCAAAGGGATAGCTTTCGCTGCATTTTGATTTTCTCCTATGGCAATTCCGTTGTAAGGAGGAAAAGTCGTAGGGGTCTCAATTTTAGATCCATCTAGTGCAGTCCAAGCATGCTTATTTGCTGAGGTGCTGATTGAACCAGTGAGGACATTTAGTGGAGCAATATTATCTTTCCATGAATAGAAAGATATCCAAGTGTTATTCATCTCCATACAGTGCTTCCAACCTTCAACAAATTGTTTCTTCTCTATGGGTGTATAGTTTTGGTCAAATTCATTTCACTGAGGATTAGTATACAGATCCAAATTCAACACGGCTTTCATCCATTGGGCACTAACCTCAGATTTCAAACATCCATCCATAAGAGAGAAGAATTTATAATTTCCATTACTGCAGGCTTTTTACAGTCAGAAGGAACAGGGCGGAATCTGCAATTTGGAATCAGACCACGTGCCTACTCAAGGTATCCCAAACCATATCTAGGCTTGGCTGGTCTCATTGAATACATCATTTCAGTCATCCTTGGATGTTCTCCTTCTACTGTAATTATTTCATGCATCATGAGCACATGATCAGCGTCCAGTGCAAGGGATGTCTGAGCATTTGGGATTTGGGCATGAATTTACGGATGTGGAAGGTGGAGCTATACCAGTCCTGGGATTATGGTTTATATGGATGTCAGATTCTACCAGAGTAAGCAGATTTACATGCTCTTGACAATTTGGGCATTTAACTTCTAAAGAACAATAATTTACAAGTTGGGCTAATTTATACAGAGAATTATGTCTTCAAGAAGATGAAGTAGAACAAGCTATATCTACAGTGGAAGGATCTCTGTAATACTTGGATTGTTTACAGGCTAACTCTATACCCCATCTGTCAATGGTAGATCTCCTGAGGAATGATATAATTGCAGAAGACAGATTTTCTGTAATATCGGTGGAGGCAATGGCTTTAGGAATAAGAGGCATAGGATTATTTACAACCCAGTGTTCTGGAAATGTCAAGTCTTCCCATCGGATGGTCTGATGCTCAATTTTTTGATTTTTTGCATCAGTGAGAACGACTAGACTTGACCTGGAGTCTCTGCTGGGTGTATGGCGGATGGCTGGCCAAAGGGTATTGGTGTGTCGAAAACAACGTTTGGTCTGGATGGCAATATTATTTCTCTTTTTCTTCATGTCGAAACCAGTGGTTTGGATCTGGAGTTGTAAGATCTGATCTATGGTTTCGTCAAAGGTATACACAGAGAAATTGGGGTAGCAATCAAAGTAGACTGGGCCATCGGATAGAGGAGCAACAATCCCACCTATTAAGGAATCTGTATACTTATTGTGCGTCATATCTCCGACAGTAGCTAGCACAAAAGTATTTAGACCTTTATGCGTTAAAGCATTGATTCCTACTCAGATACATCCTAAATGCAAATAGTTTGCTTTTAGTCTTTTTGCTTATGCCTGCAATTCTTTGGGTTTTAACAGAGATATAGTTTGTACATTATCTGAATTCTCCTGGATCTGGCTTACAGACTCTTTAATGCTAATTCTTGTAGCGGCTATCAAATGAAAAGCTGATAGGTCACTATACACTTCTGAGGGGGCTATCGAAGGTAGTTCCCATTGAGCCGAAGGCTGGGCCTCTTCAGAAGCTAATTCAGCAGAGTTCATGACTCTACTGGAATCGGTAGCAAACATTTCCCTTAAAGGGTTTTCTTCAGCCTTAGAATCTCTCTCTTCTAATTCTCGGAAAGAAATTGATTTCCGGGGAGGATCCATTCTTTTAATGAGTATAAGATTTAGAATACCGACCTCTTGAACCAGACGTTACTAGCTCCGATACCAGTTTTCAGCAGGGGCTTCTGGGCACAAGCTTGCTACAATGTCTTCTATAGTGGTCTGCTACAGTTGCTGCTACAGTGTTGTTGCCACAGTACTGCTGCTACAGTGCCGCGCGCTCCGCGCGCTATGTGGACTCCTGGTGAACCAGTGGTGAACCTACTCAGAACTTTCACACTCTCATGGCCTCAACAATGGATTCCTCACCTAACAACGGCCTTGGTGTCCCTTCGTTCCTTTGACGAACTTCCTGCGAACTTCGGATGACAACTCAGAGAAAACTATTACCATAGCAGACTAAATAGATGCACAGAGCATTCATCTTGTAAAATGGTTTACTCATTTTATTTCAGAATGGATGAACTTGTTTACAGAGAGATTCTTTATAGAGATTGACTATCTTCGCATTTACCGGGATTTTATGCTATCTGCAGGGAACAAGCAATACCGGAGGCTATCTGGCGAAGGATAGGCTCTGCCTTAGAATAAGACTTAGACACATTTACAGACTGGTCGACTCTCTATATGATTCGGCCACTTTAGACCAATGCCGAGAACACTGATGCGCAGGCTCCCAAATCACCTAAGAACTTGAGTTCTTCTCGTGTTGCAAGCAGATCAGACTGAACGTCCGCAGATGCAAAGCAGGAGAGAAACTCGACACAGTACACAAAGACTCAAACTGACTCCAAATGTGAATGCCTTCGTAATGAGCCTTACCCTCCTTATATAGGAAGTGAAGGGGGGACAAGCATTACTGTGGGTCATCCGTGATTTTTCCTAAAGGTGGATGGAACTATTACTTTTCGGTTCCGCCAGGGCAACGTTCGCTCAAAGATTCCAATCCGAGTGGATGGAATTATTGCTTTCGGGTAATGCCAGGGCGTCATCCTTCCAGCAGATTCCTGTCCGAAAAAGCAAATCTTACGGAAAATAATTTGCATAGAACAAAGTGGATACTTTTTATCAAAGCCCACGAGAGAACTATGAGACTGACAAAACAAAGTGGATGCTTTTCATAAAAGTCCACGGGAAAGATTATTTACATAGTGGAAGCTTTAGTACATCAAAGGCACGAGAAATCTGGTCACAATTAAGCCCTTGTGACTGGTACGTTATTGTCTACAATATGGATGCTTTTTACGGAAAGCCCATGAGAACCGTTAGAATATTGTCAAATAAGGGAATCTGCCTCTTTTATATAACATTTCGTCCCAGGCCTTTGTGTAGATCCTGCAGACTATCATTGGTTTCCCTAGTACAATCTGATGCTGGACTTTGGTTAATACAAACCACTCCATGTGTTCTCTCATATATTCTTCTAGGGAATTATTATAGGGAGATGACCTGTGGGTTGTCTATTCTCCTTCTGTCATTTCTTTGACAGTGTTATAAGTGGGATGAATGCATTCTATATCTTGTTGATTACATATGTTACAATGAGTTTTACAATATTTTTCATGCCATATTGGGTCCATTGCGGTCCTACTTACACCATAATTAGCCCACCAGTTTCTAAACCACTGACATTGTTGATACCCTTGATAATTGCCAATGGCGGTAAATTTTAATTTTGTGTAGTGAGTGCCTTCCTTGTCATCGACATTGAGGAAGTCCCACCATAGCTGCTTCTATTCTGCAAAATTATACACCGTATCTAGGAAAATAATCTTTGGGTCATTTCTTGGCCAACGGGCAGCTGGTTGCGTCCGGTAATGTCCTGGCTCATTCCATAGGTCCCTTGCCCTGTATATGCAGACATATCTTTCATGTATGCCCGTGCTGGATCCTCCATGATACCAGATGGCGGCATATGGAAATTCTGTCCAAGGCTCGCTATGCAATATCAACATTTCTTCGTGCATTTTCATTTATCATATCATGGATCCACTTTCTACCTTTAGGGTACACTTTTCTTTCGGGTACAAAGTGTTGAATGTTAGTGTGGGGCTGCAGATTGGCGTCCAGGACCTTCGTATTTCTTAGCTGCCAAGTGGGTTTCCAATTTCTCTGGTATTCCTCCCAGTCTTGGTTATCTGGGATAGTCCTTAGCACTTCTTGTTTTTGGTGCTGGTCCCACTCAGTGATGATCATCATGACCTGATCTTTTGTTTCAATATATTCTCTGCTTAGAAAATCAGGAAGATTATTGTCTTTGCCTTTAATATGTTCAACCTGAAAATCAAAGTTTGCAAAAAGAGCTTGCCATCTGGCAAACTTGGCTTCTCCAGCATTTTTGATGTCTTTTGTTAACACCTTCTGCAGAGCAGATGCATCAGTTCTCAGAAGAAAAGATTTATTAATAAGATAAACTTCAAACTTACTGATGCTGTTCCATGCTGCTTTGACCTCTTTCTCTATTGTGGAGTAATTTAATTCAGCTGGATTCCATACTCCTGATGCAAATTGAACAACTTGTTCTTCTTTTCCAACTTTTTGTTTTAAGACTCCACCCCATCCAACATTACTTGCATCTGATTCAACAATTTTATATGCAAAATCATCAGCAACATACAGAATAGGCAAAGATAATGTCTTTGGATTAATAATAAAATTAAAAATGCTTTCCACACACTTTCAATGTGAAGGAGAGGTCTTTGTGGCCTTGTAACACTACATCATGTCCTTTTGTGAGGCAATATATCAATTTCATGTCCTTTTTGTGAGGCAATATATCAATTTCATGTCTTGAGCCAGATGAAAGGATTTCCATCCCGTTCAAATTTGTACATTTTAACAAGGTTTTTTCAAAATGGCAATCAAGCAGTTTTCCGAAAAACTAATGCACAAAAACATTCAAGAGTAACTATAGCTTTCGATGATCCATATAAAAACACATCATGACCTTTAGTTTGAGACAATTCCCAGTTTCCCTATTCAAAAATGTTATTGCCATGTTTAGACACCTCATGGCATTTAGTTGGGGACAATTCCGGATTTCCATATACAAGTCTATTATTGTCAAATCTTGAGTAAATCATGCTCATATTTTGAGCAAAGCATTTAATATTGGATTAGTTTGGGAAAATTTCGAATTTCGATATACAAATCTATTATTTTCATATTTGGAGGAAAGCATTTAATATTTATTAGTCCTGATTCATTAAATTGTTAATTGATTTGATTGATGGTTTACTATTATTTTTTTAATTTGAAAATATGAGTAATATTTTATAATATTATTATTATTTTTTTTTACCACATAGTGAATCGGTCACTGCCAGGCCTAATCTATGGGAGACCCAGGATCAAACCTCATAGCTGCCACTATAACACCAAGAGCATAGCCAACCACCTGCAAGTCGGGTATACTAAGTTCCTATGATTTTAGCGAGAGCAGATTCAATGTGCTGCCAAGACGGGATTGGGGAATCCACCCCTTTAGCTTCCACCACAACAGGTCATTGTACTCAATGAGATTTGAACTTCGGTTTGCCCGGGCTTCGCCCATGTGCCTTACCGTCAAACCACACATCGCTATACAAGATTTTATAATATTATTATTATTATGATGTGACGATTAAGCCAGACACATGGTGTATGAGACACCCTTGTTTGTGGGACAAGAGACCCACCACCGCACATTTATTTGACTGTTAAGTCTACGAATGCATTAAAATAAAATGCAAGTGCTTGTCAATAATTGTATCAATATATTATAATATATTTTTTGGAGACAAATATATTATAGAATAGTAGAATAAAGAAAATATAACCAGATATACATGATAAAATTCTATTTAAATTAATAGTGATTAGTACAATATGGTTGAAGGATTAATTAGATTTTAATGATTGTCAAGGTTGTATAGAATCAAAGGGCTTGATGGACTACAACTATTCAATGTGAGATATACAATGTGGTAGAAGTGTTTCATGTATTGCAAAGCCTTGCTTTGCCTGTGAAGTTGTGACAAGGTGTATATTTTATGTTAAAGATGTGTAGGAATTATACTTGACCCCATTAGTGTCTTGCAAGCACTGGTGCATGCACAGACATGAGCACGAAGGGAAATTTTCAGGATCCATACTTATCTCTTAAAATGTAGAAACCATAATGAATCTTATTAATTCTTAACATGTCAACCATCAAATATTTGGTGATTTTTTTTATAAAAATATTCAAAAATTTAAGGATTTTATATGGTTTCCAGAATATTTTGGTGATTATTAGAATATAATGATTTTATCTTATAGAATTTGGATGATTCATTTTAGGAAGAAAATAATTTTGATGAATCTTTTTTAAGGTAAAAACATCGGAAATTAGTCCATGGGTGAAACACAACTCCTAAAATTTTACATGACAAGCACAAGGATTGTGTTGTAACAGAGCCTTGAACCCTAGCGGGGGCAATAACAATGCCTACATTCATTGACCCAACAAGCCACCATTGATAGTTTTGGAAGGTCTTCTTGATCCCTTTATCCAATTTATACATTTTTAATTATATTTTTCTACATTTTTCTCATCTCAGGTACCTTTCTATCCATCAATTCAAGTTTTTAGTGGCCTCATTTATGGTCATCATTTCTTGTGAGAAATTTTCCTTGTGTTCACACATCCTTACCTAGAAGTTCACTTTTATGATGCCCAAACCTTCTTATTTTGGGTGCGCTTTCTCATCACATTTACCACTATGTAATCTCTTCATGGACTTCCCACTCTAGGTTGGTATCACTTATTGCTTATTTGCTCGAGTATCAAATCCCAAACCTCCCTTACATTTACATTTAGTGTTGGCACCATGCATCTACTTGTTAGCATTATTGCCTTGCCACCTACCTTACCACTTACATTTTGTAATAATAACCTCCCTCCAAATGTGATTCTTACATTATTTTATAGCTCACATTTCTCGCCCTAATGACTTGCCTATGCCACTCCCTTGGTTAATTCACCTTCCTAATCTATCATTTCTTGTCAAAACATACTTATTTTATTTAGTTTTCCTAAAATAGTTGTGATCACATTGTCTTTGAGTTGGTATCACCTCCATCTTTGAATGAAAAATAGCAATACTTTTGCTATGAGCATTGGGCCTTTTTATTTTATTGAGTTCTCCCTCTTATTCTCATTTGGAATTGTTTTCCAAAAGTCCTTTTTCACCCTATTGCTAGAGTTGGACACAGTTTCCACCATTGCCATCTATATTAGCTGATTCAACAGCTTACTTCCATTTGCATGGATTGCCACCATAATTTCCACCTTATAGGACCCAACGTTTTTCATGTTTCATAACATTACTTGCAAATGCTTATCCTTTCCACCTTATTTCATTGACTAGAGATTCATACCATCTACTTAGTACATTTATATTACACACCACCCCACTGAATATTCGTAGCTGCATTTGGACCATTTAGTGAATCTCTTGCTTCATGATGCTTGCATTATCATTTAATTTATATACTTAATAGGAGATCCATTGTTACATAGGTGTGGATAGCAATGTTAAATTGTCGATAATGTAGCCATGCATCAAGTAGTTGATAAGCATTTGGTAGGTCACTTAATATTAAAGCTTATAGTACTACATGCATTTGGGGGACCTTAGATCGTACACATCTCACTTCCATACATGTGCACCACCTAAACATGTATTGCATACACCTATGCATAAATCCTTGTGTTGTGAGCAACATTCCTAGGATAAATATTTTTTCACAATCATGTAGGATGATTGGAAGTCACTTACATGGTGAGCAATTTTTATTTTTTTAGTATCTTTGTTCTTGAAGCTATGACTCATGATTCTCATGTAAAGACAACATCGATGTATTTGTAATTGAAGACAAGGTTGTGGGGGTTAATCACAACATGCTAGAATACTTAATTATAATTATTGATGATTTTTTTTAACGATTATTTTTCTATCAAAACCACACTTGGCCACGGCAAATACACAAGGGATTTACAATTCAACTACATCACTAGGCTTCAATTTCGGCAATTACAGAAAACCAAGCCATGCTCAATTGTCACTACTAATTACAAAAAATGATAATACTCTTATTATGCTACTAGTATAAACTCGGCAAAGGTGTGACAAAAGTAAGATGTAATAAAAGCCAGTCATTACAATTGTAGATTATACATCAGGATCTACCTGGCAATTTAAGTCAAAGCCCAAGGTCCTTTCTTCTGGAGGGGTGCTTGACTTAGCCACCTACAACTGGAGGTCCTCTATCATGCTTCAAAGTGCCCCAACCTCATCCTCCAAACGAACTATCTGATTGCTCTTAGCTTCTATAATGTCTAAATTTTAGTTGGCTGCCTCATTTTGTCGATGCAACTAAACCTGAAGGTCAAATATTTCAGCGCTCAACTCGGCATGCTCATTAATGCATTGGTCACAGACAGAGGGAACAAGGATGTAGCGTATGTATACATCTTGTACATAACCAAAATTTTGAAATTGCTTCTCGCCACCCGACCTGAGCATGCTCGACGACGACCCCAGGAACTAGAAGCCATGGAGAAAGGAAGAAAGGATGTCGCAGAAATGAGACAAAAACACAGAAGGGGAGGCAGAGAATCTTGTTTGTTCCCTTGACAGAAATGCATGAACGCTCTTTCCCAGATGCACTTCTCTTCACCAAGCCATTTTTCTTGCGATGGACGACACCACCAAGAGCAAACCGTAGAGCTGCGCTAAACTGGGACTGACGAGCAACCAATTGAGTGGAAAAATTGAAACGACCCCAAGGAATTTCAAGTTCTACTAGTTTTGTTTCAACCCACGAAATTCTTTGAACAAAGAGAGTTCTCCTTATATGAGAGGCAAAACCAAGAACTGACAGAGAAGTTTCTCTAATATGAGACTCACTCGACATCACTACACATAGGGGGTGAAGCCATATCCTTGCTAGCTTCTGACCTATTAACATCCAACAGAATGGGAGAATTTGAACAACACCAAGGTGATTTATAGAATTTACCATTTAAATGCCTCGAGCGGTGATGAAGAGTGGAATCCGAGCCACTAGGGATCCCAAGGTGGCTCCATCACCATTCTTTATAGTGAGGGGACTTCCTCCTCACACAACTTGAATCTCAAACAATTGGGCAGTCTCATATGATCCAGAGGGAGTAAATGCAACTCGCTAGTTGAGAGAGTTCACATGAGAAGCCATTGAAGACACCTAGGATGAACCTTGAATGGTGGGGAGGACAAGAATTTCCCACACTTATCTGCAGATCCTTCCCGGAGAATGTTACATGGGGACTACTGAGAACGCCTCGAATCATGGTGAAGTGGGAGGGCATCATCATATGTTTGAGAGGGGAGAGACTATGGGTCAATGTCATGGAGATACAAATTAGAGGGACGAAGGGGTAAGGGGAATTCATAAAGGGGATAAGGGTAACAATGTTATGGTTCCTTTTAGCGATAGGTCTAGAAGGGGGGTTGATAAAGAGGGTATTCATGGTAACTAGTTAGGGGATGTGAGAGAAACAATCAACACCATTGATTTTTGTTTGTCCTTCTTCCAAGTGGCAAGCCTTGTTTACTGATATATCTGCATTTGAATTTAGGTTCCTTAGGGTATGCAAAGTTTGAGAGCTAGTGAATGCGAGGAGGATACCTTGAGCTCGTTGTAGCATATGGTTTAGCTTGTTACCTTGAGCAGTGGAGCTTGTACGTAAATTTCTTATGCCAAGAAAAGAATATCCTAGGATTGTGATGTCTCTGATTCCCCTCTTTTGGGCTAAGAGGAGCCCTAAGTAGAGACCATAAACCTCTTCTTGATTATTGGACTTTCTTCCTAATCTCCAAGCGTACTTGTCAACTATTATTTCTTCAGGATTATAGAGAATCCCTCCCCCTCTTACAACCCCTATGAATTTATTTTTAACAAGATGCTTAATCATTATAAAATAATGTCTATTCAAGGAGATGGAAATGATATAAGAAGACATTGGTTAGAAACATGACAAGGTTTCCAAGCAATTTGAAAGCATAAGCACGATCATTAATCTCGATATTACACGGAACAACACAACATATTGTAAAAAGGCCAACATAATTTTATGCCATAATTAATCTGTAAAATATGTTGTAAATTGTGTAAAATGTACTTCTATTTTAGCATCATTAAAGTTCATTATAAAATTATTCATTTCTTTAAACCTTTGGTAGAGAATTCTTGTAACCAAAAATGTCATTATATTCATAGTTTGGACTACCAATTATTTTTGACGAGAGCCTCAATCATTATAAAATAATTCCTATCCAGGGAGATGAATACAATCTAAGAATATATGGAGAAATACATCAAAAGTTTTAAAGAATTTCATGAGTATCATGGATGTTGGCTATTTTAGGTATTAACAAAGCCGTGAAACATGATCAAAGTTACTATCATAAGTCTACATTTAATAAAGATTGAAATTTCATTGTTGGTTGCATGTTGGAGTATCATGACACTAAATTAGACACCACTTTTTGGAATGTTGCTAAAGTGACATAAATTTAGATGCCACTTAGTCATTAAAATACATGAAACACTAAGAGGTAAATTGTTGAGATGTTCCTAAGGATAACGAACATTTTCATTGTCATAAGTTTGTCACTTGTCTTGATGCAACACAAATATTAGACAACAAAATTGATCCAAAATGGATTCGAAATTGATAAACGAATATGAAATATTCTCTCTCCACTAAGGTTGATTTCAACAATTGAAGAAGTGAACAATTTATTGGTCTCTTTTTGGCTCCTCAAGAAGATGAATCAAGTTACTTTGTTATAGTTTTTTTCACTTGTCTTGATGCAACACAAATGTTAGACAACATAATCGATTTGAAAAGGCCATGAAAATCTTCTCTCTTCGCTTCCAATGTAAAAGGTTGATTTGAACGATTGAAGAAAACAATAGTTCATTGATGTCATGTTGACCCCACAACGATATGAATCAAGCAACTTGTTGAAGGACATTGATTATCATTCCAAGGCAACCTATTTCAAGGAGATACCCCTTACTTGTT
>APFE030694024.1:0-11824 GCA_000404065.3 Pinus taeda
TGGGAAAACTGAGATAGTAAACAAATGTTTGGAAGGATATCTTCGTTTCTTTGTATCTGATAAACAGACACAATGGGTCAAATGGTTGCCTATGGCTAAATGGTGGTATAACACTTCCTTCCATACAACAGCAAAAGTGACCCCATTTATGGCACTTTATGGATATCAGCCACCATCCATCACATCATATTTAAGAGAAAATTCTAAGGTTCAAGCAGTGGAACATCACATCGAACATCAACAACAAGTTCTCCAACTCTTAAAGGATAACCTAACTTTGGCACAGAATAGAATGAAACAATAGGCAGATCAACATTGCAACGAAAGAAGTGTTGATGTAGGTGACTGGATATTTATAAGGATACAACCATATAAACAAATGTCCCTCAAGCAACCTAAGAAGGATAATAAATTATCACCAAAGTATTATAGTATGTATAAGGTGTTGCAAAACATTAGTACTATGGCATACAAATTGGCACTTCCTACAGCTTCTCGAGTGCACCCATTTTTCCATGTTTCATGCTTAAACAAGATTATTTGTGACAAGCTCCCAGTTCAAACAATATTGCCAAAACTTGATGAGGAAGGAAAAATCATATTAGTATCTGAAGCAGTCACAGAAACAAGAACTCGACTGCTACGAAATCGATTAATTTTGGAGTATCTCATCAAGTGGAAGAACTTACCCACTGAATATTCCACATGGGAGGATGAGAATTTTATACATAAGCATCCATAACTAATCAAGTGTTGAGGACAACACTTTTTGAAGGAGAGGGGCATGTTAGGTCCCTGTAATACTAGTGATTCCCCCATTACTATTGTCATTATAGCCCTTATTGTTATTGTTGTGCCCCTATTGTCCCCATATTGTTATTATTGTGCCCCATAAAAGCCCACTATTGCTAATGTTGTGCCCTTATATTATTATTGTTATGTCGGATTTGATTATATTGTGACCCCTTATACCTTTGTATATAGAAAGGAGGTTTTGTCATTTGTATCATTCGAGAATTGTTCATATGCGTAATGTAAAGGAGGTTGCCCACTCGAAGAGGCTGATTCTGAAGTCGTTGATCTATCTTTTCTAAATTTTTGTGAGCTGGTTTCTTAACAACCTAAACACTTATCAGCACAGTTTCCTTCCTTTGTCATGAACCTGAACACAAAAAACAAGAATAGATAAGATAAACATAAATGAGATGATAAGCGAATTTTATTTGAAACAAATCATGTTTTGCAGGGAATCAGGAAAAATGTAGAGCACAATAAATCCCAACATAGACATCATGAAGAGGAATGCAGAGTGATGAGGTGGACTTTATGGCTAATTGCAATCGAAAATCAAATTTTTGGGCAGATCATAAGACAATTACAGCCAGTTTAAACCGAGAGTATTTCATACAATATCCAAAAGGGGCCTTTTCAAATAAATATTGTGATACATTGGTTTTATCGCAATCGCAAATCGGAGTTGCAGATTATAAGAAGTGGCCAAAATATTTGCAATTTGCGATATGCGGGATGATTCATGGTGACGTGGCAGATGATGTCGCGGGAGGAACGTGATGTTATATCGCAATAGCACTGGGATGAGGCATGACCTTTTATAAATTTGCAAATGCAATATAGGCCTTGAACACAATATTAATATAAATCATATTGTATAATCCAGGTGGGTCTGAGTCTTATCATATATTGCAATCGGCAAAGGGAGCGGGGTATGGACTTAAGTTTTTGCGATAGCCTACGGACGTGATATGAATATGTATTTGCATGTATTTTATCGTCGAGTCCAGGGCTGATCATAGATCGGCGAAGGTAATGGGGAAGGACTCTTTGGTAACTGCGATAGCTCTGGCTGTGAGGATTTATGGAATGGATTTTATAATCCCATCGAGTCCAAGCTTAATCGCAATCTCAATCGACAATACGAAGTGGTCTTTGATTTAGAACTTTATTTATTTGCAATGCAGGGTAGTCTTAGCCTTTAGATAAGTCAGAGTTTGCGAGAAAATCTTTTCCTTTAGATACTTTCGATTATTTTGATTTTTTGTTTAAATAACCCATGTTTTAATACTTAAGGCTTTAATTAAAAAACCTAAGCGTAAGTCTTGGTTTCGGGGGCTATTTAATTTGGTTTTTGGGATAATCAAGATTTAATAATTGGGTTTTATTTAAAAAACCTAAGTATTAAACTTGATTATAAGATTGGAGGAAAAGGGCAAGAAGGTCATTTTGAAGAAGGTCAGTCAAGCAAACAGGATGAGAAGGACCTCATCATAGATGAGCTTCAAGAAAGACTATGAAAATCTCATTACACCATTGCCTTTCTGAAAAAGAAAAATAGAGAATTAAAAATCCAAGTTAGCGAGGCACAAAGACAAATAAAGCATGAAACAGTGCCCAAATCACCATCACTTGCAGCTAAAGACAAATGAAAAATATGATTAATCTTGAAGAGGCAGATATCCCTGAAATAAATCCTAGAAGACCAAGAACTTGGGCAATGACCAGGAAAGAACAAGCCACTGAAGATATGCCTCCACCTCAAGCCCAACCTATCAAAGAAGATATTATCAGAGCTGAAATTGAAGAAACAAGGAATATTGGCTAGAAAGAGTTAATGATCATCTAGAGAACCTGTTTCATAAAGCCAATAGAGACAATGACCTCCAAAGAAACCTAGCAAGGCATTACTATGCTAGAAATTTAAGTCATAGAGCAAGAATAAGACTACTTAAGAAGAAGATTCAGAGGACCAGAAAGCAGCTAAGAGAGGCCAAACAAGCAAGAATCAAAGGGAGGAGGAGCAGCCTTAACATTTTGGCTGAAGTAGTAGCTAGTTAATTTTTTGCATCCCTGTGTCAATTTTTTTCATTTTATAATTTTTTGCATAAGGTATCATGATATTTTGGACGTTTTGAGAATCCAATTTTTGTGTCATGAGGAAATCAATGAAGAAAAACCATCCACTACAGCATTGTTTTGTGATTCAGAGATGTTTTGAGTCAAATTTGACCTTGACTGCCCTCGACTACGCAAAGTTCAAAGAGGGGTTTTCACAAAGAGTATCAGTTGGAGAAAGAGTTTCAGAGCTTCATCAGCATGTCCCATACTGAAATGCATCTATTCATCTACAGAAAAGATCAACAAGCCCCTTAAAACACCAAATTATGGCACCCAAATGTATTATGACTATGTAAACTTTCAGAGTTTTTTTTGTTTTAGCCATCTTTTGGAAATCTGTTTTGTGGCCAAACAAAGATGAATATTGGGAAAAGAGGAGTTTTATTTCTCCTAAGCTGAAAAATTACAAAAACCTATCTCACTTTTCACACAGGTATCAGGGATTGGGAGATCCACTCTCATCATTTCAACATATTTTTCTGATTGCGCAATTGCCTGTTTTCATAGAATCTTATGAACAACTGGAGAAAAATTTGTGGAAACTGAGAGAGGTTTATCTTAAAAGCATATGTATCTACAATAACCGCTTTCACTTTACAGAGGTCATATAGTTTGAAATTTATGAGGGTAACTTGGAGACCTATTTTTACATTTTTTATAGAAACAATTGACATGACAATCAGCCTAATCCTTGTCAAGGTTTCAAATTTTTGTAAGATTTGATCATATTTGAAGCAGTTGAAAGATGGAGACATGTAATAGGATGGATTAGAAGGTTGGATTAGAATTAATTAGCATCTTTCTAGTTGTTTCAAATCAGTTTTGGTTTAGTAAATGCAACCCCTATTTTTCTGCATTCAGTTTTTAGGTGCATTGAATATGTTCTTTCGACTTTTTAAAGAGGAATTTGATCACTTAATGAGAAATTAGAATCCCTATTATGTGTAAATATGAGAATAAAATGAGGTTAGTAATTAGATGTTTCTATTAATTAGTAATAGGATGGATTAGAAGGTTGGATTAGAATTAATTAGCATCTTTCTAGTTGTTTCAAATCAGTTTTGGTTTAGTAAATGCAACCCCTATTTTTCTGCATTCAGTTTTTAGGTGCATTGAATATGTTCTTTCGACTTTTTAAAGAGGAATTTGATCACTTAATGAGAAATTAGAATCCCTATTATGTGTAAATATGAGAATAAAATGAGGTTAGTAATTAGATGTTTCTATTGATCGAGATATTATGTAAACATTTGCTTATTAATACTTCAAACTTTGAAGTATTATGGGTTGGAACTTATTTTAGAAGAAAGACTCTTTGATGTAAAGAAGATCACAGGGACTCATTTGATCAAACTTCAGTAATACAGTTGCAGCAATTATAGGATTATTGTGTCACTTATGCTAGTGAAGTGCATTTACCTTTATATCTTTGTCTTCACTATTTTCATATGTTATTCATTGATTTCTGGATTATTTTAAAGAAGTAAAAGAGTAGAACTTGTTGCAAAATACACTCTACTTCCGGCTTAATAAAAATCTTAATGTTTTCTACTTGATGATTAGTATCATAATTCTTAACTGCTCTGGTATAATCTGATTCCCTCATCTTTTCTTCTAAATCACACCTCAACCTTAAGAATCTAGCAAAGGTGCATATCCTGCCCTATAAGGTTTCCTGTAGAACCTGACTTGGTTGAACTCAGCTTGACTCCATTGCCCAATGGCTTATCTTCCTTGTTTCAACCCAACTCAATTCTAAAATCCAAAACCTGAACCTAATAGCTAGCCTAGTATTATTCAGAAGAACATAGCTAAATCAGATAGAGAGATCCCTCTCTAGGGTTAGAAGGGCTAGATTCACAACTCCCAAAGTGGTTTTGTGGTTACCTCTACAATTATTTCCCAGCCTTATTAAATTACAGAGTTATAACATAGTGGTGACCATATTGGGGATGAACTATTTAATATTCCTCAGGAAAGAGTATCAAGTACTAGATCTAATTACTGATAGTGGATAGTGATCAGACACAAGAAGGCTAAATTTATTTTTCACCTGGCAACTCCATGTTTCAAGTATCCAGAGCTTCAAAGTTTTCAAGGTGACTCCACTGTTAAAGAATCCAGATTTGCAGAAAACTCATGGTGACTATACTGCATGTTGATCAGATTTCTTACTAAGCAACATGACAGGGTATGTGGCAAACCCTATATGTGGTGAAGTTTTAAAACAATTCAAGGATACGTTAGCATATTTTCAAATTGATGAAGTTTTTTCAAAGGTCGTGTTTCATTATTTGAAAACGAGCAAATTTTCTCCTAAAGGTAAAATACGTTTTCTTGAGTTAATTGTTGAAAGACTTGAGAATGGTATTGAACTTTTGGATTTTCAGATTCAGTCATATAGTTTCCAAGCTCCTAAACAGTTCTTAGAAAATGTTGCTTCTCCAAAACAAGAGGAGATTGCATTTCCTTTTGTTTTGCATATTGATGAGAGTTTTGTTTTCGAGCACAAGACTAAAACTACAAAGTTGGAATCAGGGTTTAACCTTAAGGATACAACTGGAAAAATCATTCATGTTCAACTGGTCATTCAAGGCCTGAAAGTTAAACTAATTAATCATGCCTTTATTGATCCTATGACAAACTACATGGAGGTTCATTTTAGCTTAAGTATTCAACCATTTTTTCACTATAAGGACCGGATCCATCAGTAATTTCCATTACACATTACATCTTTGATTTTGTGGACCGATATTCAAGTTGTCCTTTTGATTTTGCTAACAAGCAGTCAAGAAGTCCACTTATTTCAACAGCTACTTGACTGGGTTCATTGGAATTTTTGTATTATTTGATTCAGCGTCATTTTCAGCAGTGTAGGATAGGTAGTTGTGTGCAAATAAGCTCAGTACTCTGAGCATATTTTTCAAGCATTGTTGTCAGTTTCAATTTCAGATAGTAGTATAGCTTTCAGTTCAATGTGTATTTCATATTTCAGTTTGCAGAATGGTTTTGATTTTAGTTTGAGAGTTTTTTAGTCACAGAGATTTTATAGCAAAACAGGTTGCAGATTTGCGATCAGCCCAACGCATCAGGCTACTAGTCTACAGTGTTCTTGGCACCTCACAAGGAGGATTCCATCCCCATTGGAACCACTACTAGGGTCCTATAAATTTTATAAGTTGATTTGTTGTTGTACCTGATTATTTAGGTTCGAGAGATGTAAATAATGATTAATTTCTGAAATTATTTCCATGAAAAGGTTGATCATAATATTTGGATATATAAATATCTTGGCTAGTCATCATTAGTGTTGTAAACTCAAGGTACAAGTACTGAAAGAGACACCTAATCACCTCTACTCTCCCCTCATCAAAGTTTTCCCTCCCCTCCTACTTCACTCATCCCATCCACTCATTCCATCTCCCCTCATCATTGGCCATAAATCACTCTTCTAAATACTTTTCCCCCTCATTTGTTTCCCTTTTTCACTCCATATCCCTCATTTCCCCAATGAGAATGCAAGCATTTCCATCACAGCACAGAAAGAAGGTCGATTGCAGAGTTTTGAGCATTCACCGTGGCTGACTACGCAAAGTGACTGTGCAAAGTTTCCCCCTCATCTCGACCTCACCTCGATAAAAAAATATTGGTTTCTCCAACACCTCACCATACACAAGTAGTTATTTACAAAACCCGTGTCTCATTTTCCCTTGGATTTCCCCCCATGTATTAAAAAAATTTGAGGTGACTGCACATTGACTGTGCAAAGACAGAGTATTTTAGTTTTTGAATTTTCCCTCTGATTTCCAATTGATTTAGCTTGTGTTGATTCAAAACGACCTTAATGCCTCCTGGATGCCCTCTATGAACACCGTGTCCCTTAGTTTTCATGATTAGTTAAATAAAATCTTAATTTCTCTCACCTTGCCTAAACCTTGCTACACAACCAATTTTTCCCATAGATCTTAGCTATTGACCGAGAAGCATTCATACTCCCTGTAATATTATCCGAACAATTGATTTTAAGGACAACTCACATCAACCCTACCCTTGCTTTCATTTTCCACTCTAAATCTTAGTTCATTGGTTATGTTTACAACTCCCTAGCAGTTTGGTTATTTTATGTTTGAAATTCATTCAAAATCATCATCCTCAAGCGTAAAACAATGATAAACTTCATCAACAAACATGTCTACATCAAAATCAAAGAAAATAATCATAGCAAAACCCATAAGAGTGGAACCAAATGTTGACAAGTGACCCAACCATTTGGTCAGCCTTTGAACAAGTAGGGTGTATAGAGTTTTGCAACAAATGTCAGATTCATGGTTTTCATTCCCAAGTGGTGGAACAATTTGCACAGAACCTCAAAGGCAACATGGTAAAGGTGATAAACATCGAGTTTGAAGTGTCAGAGGAGACTATTGCTTTGGCTACTGATAACCCATTGACATGAGATTGTTGGTTTAAAAATATCGATCTTGACCCTAATTTGTACAAAGCCTTCCTCAAACCTTAGCACATAAATAATTATGGAAGGTTTTTCCCAAGAAACTACCTCTTGAACTGATATGATAGGATTTTAAAGGAAATCCAAAGGTACTTTACATGTGAGGGTAGATTTAGTAGAATTTATCAATACCATATTAGGTTGCTCATGCATTTCACCGAGAGAAAGAGCCTTAACATGCATTTCTATTTGTTTAAAAGTTTGGGTAAGATGGCAAAGAAAGTGAAAACTAGAGGAGGAAAACATGATGGAAGTCTATTTCATTTTGCCCTCATTAAACTGCTAGTTTTGAAAGAGTTTGAAAACAGAGGCATCACTTGGGAGGATTTCCTTACAACATCCAATTTCATAAACCAGTCAAATATGTCAAAAATCCAAGAGGAAAATCCCACACCTGAGGCATCTTAATACACACAAAATAAAGAAGAATCAGTTGAAGAGCCTATAGGGCAAAGGATTACTACAAGAGCACATGCTAAGAAGAGAAAGGCAACAGAACTCCAAAAGGAAAAAAAGGCTAATGCTTTTGAGAAAATCAAGATGCCCCGAAGATCTAGGAGAAAGGGTACCATCCAGAATGTGACATACAATACATTCCTAAGCATGACATCAGTTCTTCTAAAAGAACTTTGACATAGTAGTTTGAAGAACAAGAGATTGGAGAAAAGGGCGAAGAAGGTCATTTTGAAGAAGGACAGTCAAGCAAACATGATGAGAAGGACCTCATCATAGATGAGATTCAAGAAAGACTGGGCAAAGCTCATTACACCATTGCTTTTCTACAAAAGCAAAATAGAGAATTACAACACCGATTTAGCGAGGCATAAAGACAAATAGAGCATGAAACAGTGCCCAAATCACCATCACTTGCAGCTGAAGACAAAGGAAGAAAGGTGATTGATCTTGAAGAGGCAGATGTCCTTGAAACAAAGTCTAGAAGACCAAGAACTCGGGAAATGACCAAGAAAGAACAAGCCACTAAAGATATGCCTCCACTTCAAGCCCAACCTGTCAAAGAAGATACTATCAAAGCTTAAATTGAAGAAAACAAGGAATATTGGCTGGAAAGAGTCAATGATCATCTAGAGAACTTGTTGCATAAAGCCAATAGAGATAATGACCTCCAAAGAAACCTAGCAAGGAATTACTATGCTATAAATTTAAGTCATAGAGCAAGAATAAAAGTACTTAAGAAGAAGCTTCAGAGGACCAAAAAGCAATTGAGAAAGGACAAACAAGCAAGAACCAGAGGGAGGAGGAGCAACTTTGACATTTTGGCTAAAGTAGTAGCTAATTAATTTTTTGCATCCATGTGTCAAATTTTGTCATTTTATAAATTTTTTCATAATGTAGCATGATGTTTTGTTTGTTTTGAGAATCAAATTTTTGTGTCATGAGGAAATAAAGGAATAAAAACCACCAGTTGCAGCAGTGTTTTGTGATTTAGAGATGTTTTGAGTCAATTTTGACTTTGACTGCCCTCGACTGCGCAAAGTTCAAAAAGGGGTTTTCACAAAGAGAATAAGTTGTATAAAGAGTTGTATAGCTTCATCATCATGTCCCATACTGCAATGCATCCATTCATCTACAACAAAGATCAACGGTCCCCTTAAAACGCCAACTTTTGGCACCCAAATGTATTGTGACTATGTAAACTTTTAGAGTTTTCATTGTTTTAGTAATCTTTTGGAAATCTATTTTGTGGCCAGACAAAGGTGAATCTTGGTAAACTAGAGGAGGTTTTGTTCTCCTCAGATGTAAAACTACAAAAACCTATCTCAATTTTCACACAGGTATCAAGGATTGGGAGATCCACTCTCATCATTTCAGCATGTTATTCTGACTACGCAATTGCTTGTTTTAGTCATCATTTTGCAGAGAATCTTATGAACAACTACAGAAGAGTTTGTGGAAACTGATAGATATTTATCTTAAAAACATCTTTATATACAACAACCTCTTTCATTGTTTACACAGGTCATACAAATTGAAATTTATGAAGGTAACTTGGATACCTAGTTTTACAGTTTTTACAGAAAAAAAAATTGACATGACAGTCAACCTAATCCTTGTCAAGATTCTGAATTTTTGTAAGATTTGATCAGATCTGAAGTAGTTGAAAGATGGATACATGTAATAGGATGAAGTATAAGGATGGATTAGCATTAATTAGAATATACATAGTTGTTTCAAATCAATTTTGGTTTAGTAAATGCAGCCCATGTTTTTCTGCATTCAATTTTTAGGTGCATTGAATTTGTTCTTTCAACTTTTTAAAGAGGAATTCAATCACTTAGAGAGGAATTAGAATCCCTATTATGTGTAAAGATAATAATAAAATGAGGTTAGTAATTAGATGGTTCTATTTCTCAGGATATTATGTAAACATTCACCTATTGATACTTCAAACTTTGAAGTATTATGGGTTGGAACTTTTTTGAGAAGAAAGACTCTTTGATGTAAAGTAGCTGACAAGGCCTCATTTGATCAAAATTCAATAATAAAGCTGCAAAAATTATAGGATTCTCGTGTCATTTATGCTAGTGAAGTGTATTTACCTTTGTATCTTTGTCTTCACTGTTTTCATATGTTATTCATTGATTTCTGAATTATTCTAAAGAAGTAAAAGAACATAACTTGTTGCAAAATACACTCTACTTCCAGCTTAATAATAATCTCAATATTTTCTACTCAATGATTACTATAATAATTCTTAAATGCTCTAGTATAATCTAATTCCCTCATCTTTCCTTCGAAATCACACCTCAACCTTAAGAATCCAGCAAAGGTGTCTATCCTTCCCTATAAGGTTGCCTGTAGAACCTGACTTGATTGAACTCAGCCTCACTCCATTGCCCAATGGCTTATCTTCCTTATTTCAACCCAACTCAATTCTAAAATCCAAAACCTAAACCTAATAGCTAACCTAATATTATTCATAAGAACATAGCTAAATCAGATAGAGAGATCCCTCTCTAGGGTTGGAAGGGCAGGATTCCCAACTCACAAAGTGGTTTTGTGGTTGCCTCTGCAATTATTTCAAAGGCTTATTAAATTAGAGAGTGATAACAGCACAGATATCTCCTTGACCAACCCTTCTTCCCTGCTCAGCAACCAGCCCTGGAATTGCGCAGAGTTTTCCTTGACCATCCCTTCTTCCCTACTTTGCAAACAACCTAGAAACTGCGCAGAAGTGTCAGGGAGGCTTCCCTGTTGACCTACTCTGCTCACCCAGAAAACTAGGTAGAACTGGCTATCACCAGCCCTTCTTCCCTGTTCTACAACCAGCCCAAAAATTACGCAGAAATGTCCAAACCCAGACTGTCTCTGAGGATTGCACATTTTTGACCAGCAACTCCTGCAGCCCGACCTTGTCCTCCTCTGGAAAATTGCGTAGATTTTTTTGCTAGTGCCTCCTGTTGCTCGCACTGTCTTCTCCAAAGCAATTGCATAGATCCCAACTATATGACCTACCTAGTGCTCCCCTTGAAATTTGCATAGATTGACTCAACAACTCCCCGACACCCCACCTGACCTTCCTCCCAGAAACTGCACAATCCTGCCTCCCAAGTGGGTTTTGCCCCACAGCTGTCATTATTGTCCCAGATTGCGAAAATATCTCTCCTAGTGGCATATTCATATTTTTTACTGACAGTGCTCCAAAGCCTCTCATCCTGGCTCGAGTTGTGCTCTATGCAGTTCCAGTGCCTTATCCCTCTCTTGTTCACCTGTACTGAAATGGAAAACAATGCATCATGATAGACTAGGAGATTTTTTTATTTGATGCCGTCTCGTCATGAGTGATTTCAGGAATAGTTACATCAATGAAACATGGCATTATGATGAATGGGATGGAAAAGAGGCGCATGCTAGAATACTTTCTCACGGTCGAACGAACACATGAAGCACATTGAGCAAGTGAGCGAAAGGGACACATTCACATGCACCATCAAGGAAAGACCATGACCATCGAAGACCATGCGAAGTTTGTTATGCGGAGGTGAAGACATATTACACCGAGAGCATACCATCACTTAGTAGCATAGCAACTCAATACAGACACCACATTCAGCCAGTACATGTCAACAGTGTCATGTTGAGTTGTGTCATGAGCTGTCTTTGCCACATACTACTATGGGCCATACTTGTTGTAATCAATGTAATGTAAAGTGGAAGTCTAAGAGACCTGTTAGTTTCAGTCTTTACAGCCTTCCTCCAGTGATCAAACATGCTCTTACAAAGTTATTTTGAAGTGTCAAGGTCAAATTTTGTCATTTCAGTGAGTCTTCAAGCAAAATTTGGTCACTAGGCATTAGGTCTAGGTTTGCCCAAATGTCAGTCTATGTCACTATTCAGCTGAGTCTATCATCATTCATAGGGTTGTCATTATCATGTCAGTGT
>APFE030694030.1:0-102355 GCA_000404065.3 Pinus taeda
TCTGTCTCTATGGATCTTAATGCCAATGACATAAGATGCCTCACCCATATCCTTCATATCAAAATTTTTAGAGAGGATTTGTTTCACCTCATGTAGCAAACCCTTATCATTGGTTGCTAGCAAAATGTCATCCATATAAAACAAGAAAACAAATTTTACTCCCACTAACTTTTAGGTATATACATTGATCCATAATGTTTTCTACAAAACGGAAAGAAGAAATTACATTATGGAATTTCAAATACCATTGGCGGGATGCTTGTTTTAAACCATATAATGACTTCTTGAGCTTGCAAACCAATTGCTCACCATCACTAGAAGGGAATCCTTCAGGTTGTTTCATGTAAACCTCCTCCTCTAGATCTCCATTGAGAAAATTCATTTTCACATCCATTTGCTGCAACTCTAAGTAAAAATGGGCTACTAATGCCATAATAATGCGCAATGAATCTTTCTTAGATACAGGAGAAAAATTCTCCGTGTAGTCGATTCCTTCTTTCTGAGTGAATCCCTTAGCAACAAGTCTTGCCTTGTATCTCTCAATGTTGCCCAATGAGTCTTTCATTGTCTTAAAGACCCATTTACATCCAATGGATTTTGCACCATTAGGCAACTTAAAAAGATCCCAGACTTCATTACTCTTTATGGAATTCATTTCTTCCTTCATGGCATTGTACCATAGTTCTGATTCTTTGCAACTCATGGCTTGTGAAAATGACTCGAGATCATTTTCGGCTCCAATGTTGTAGTCAGATTCTTGTAGATACACAACATAATCATTAGGAATTGCTGATCTCTTTGGTCTAGTAGATCTTCTTAATGTTGTACCATCATCTTCCTGAGAAGTATGTCGTTCAACTTGTTGTTCAAAAGTTCTTGGCAACTCTCGAACTCCTTGATCTACTGGAATATCGTCAGCAGCGTGTGGAACTTCAACAATTGGTTGTTCAACACCAGTTTGTACTTGAGGGGTGCTATGAACAATAATCAATCTATCACTTAAAGTGGAAGGTTAAGATTCTGAATGATCCTCCTCAGAAACTATGTTTCTGGTTTGATAGCTCCCACTGATCAAGTCATTTTCAAGAAACTTCACATTTCATGATTCCACAATCCTAGTGCTATGAGATGGACAATAAAATCTGTAACCTTTAGACCTTTCAGCATATCCAATGAAATGCCCACTAATGGTCCTTGGGTCCAGCTTCTTCTCCTGTGGACTATAAATTCTCACTTCAGACAGGCATCCCCAAACGTGCATATGTCGCAAACTCGGTTTCCAACCTTTCCATAATTCAAATGGCGTTTTAGGAACCGCCTTGGTTGGAACTCGGTTTAATATATACATTGTCGTCTTAAGTGCTTCATTCCACAAGGATTTAGGAAGATTGGAGCTGCTAAGCATACTCCGCACCATGTCCAATAATGTTTGATTTCTTCTTTCTGCTACACCATTCTGGTCGGGTGAACCAGGCATGGTGTATTGGGCAACAATCCCATGCTCTTGAAGAAATTTAGCAAATGGCCCAGGTGCTTGTCCATCTTCTGTGTATCTACCATAATATTCTCCACCTCTATCTGATCTCACAATCTTAATTTGCTTGTCGCATTGTTTCTCTACTTCAGCCTTAAAGATCTTAAAGGCATCTAATGTTGCGCTCTTTTTATGAAGCATGTAGAGATACATATATTGTGAGTAATCATCTATGAAGGAGATGAAATATCTCTGACCATGTGAGTCCATGTCTGGACTACATATATCAGTATGTATGATCTCTAATATGTCTGAACTCCTATTGGCACCTTTCTTTGACTTGTTGGTCTGCTTTCCCTTTATGCAGTCCACACAAGTCTCAAAATTAGTAAAATCCAGAGTATTAAGTACCCCTTCATTGACCAATCTTTTAATTCTTTATATGGAGATATGACCTAGCCTCCGGTGCCATAATTTAGAGGAATCTTCTTTAATAACACATCTTTTAGTGTCGGTGTAAACATGCATTAAATCATAAGTGACATTGTTTTGTAAATTAATGCAGTAAAGACCATTAGACAAAATACCATTCCCAACATAATCAGATTTATAAAATCGACTGAAAGATTTTTCTAAAAAGTTTAAGGAATATCCAAAAGGTACAAGCCTTGAAACTGAAATCAAGTTTCTAGAAAAACTTGGAACATAAAAGGTCTTTTCTAATTCTAAAACAAAGCCACTATTCAAAGTTAAATAACATGTTCCTATAGCTTCCACATGTGAGCCCATCTTGTTTCCTGGTAAGATGCTTTGCTCACTTCCCACTGGTTTCCTTAGGTTTTGCAAACCCTGCAAGGAATTTGAAATGTGAATTGTTGATCCAGAACCAATCCACCATGTGTTAATATTGACGTTAACCATATTAGATTCATAACGAACAAATGAGATCAAATTACCTTTGCCCGCAAGCCATTTCTGAAATTTGGCGCATTCCTTCTTCATGTGTCCCTTCTTTTTACAGAAGAAACACTTGGAATCCTTCTTGATACCGGCTTGGGGAGGTACTTTACATTTCCCTTTCCGATTGGCTTGAGATTTGCCCTTTCCACGCGTTGTCAGCATTGCACTCTCCCCTAGTTCCATCAGCAGTCTCTCTTCCTCTTGAACACACATGGTCATGAGTTCATTAATTGACCATTTATCCTTATGTGTGTTGTATGAGATTTTGAAAGGTCCATATTGGTGCGGAAGGCTATTCAGGATGTAGTGCACTAGGAAGGACTCTGATATATCAACCTCGAGTTTCTTCAATTGAGGCACAGTGTCCCTCATCTGCATGATGTGCTCGCGCACACATTTCACACTGGTGAGTCTTAGGGATGAGAACTTCATGATTAGGGTGCTTGCTAGTGCCTTGTCTGAAGTGACGAATTGATTGTCAATGGCCTTCAACAAGTCTCAGACCTTTTCATGCTGATCAACAGAACCACGAATACCAGCTGAAATTTTAGTCTTAATGAACATCATGCTTAGACGATTGGATCTCTCCCATCATTCTTAACGCATGATTTCCGTTGCAGTGCTGGTATTAGTGAGTGCCGGTGGTTCATCTTTCCTAATAGCATAATCTATGCCCATCCACCCCAAATGAAGGAGAATCCTCTCCTTCCAAACCTTATAGTTATCTCCCTTAAGTTCGGGAATGTCACAATGAATTTTAGAGAAATTTGCAGGTTGTACTACTGCATCAAAATTAAAAATCACATGCTTATGTTAAAATTGAAGCTTAATAAAATTTCATGTTTTACCAATGTAAATCATGCTCAAAATTGAATCTAATGACATAAAAAATTGCCTGTGGGCTAAATTTTTTAATTCAAGCAGATTCAATGATTCATTGTTTTGAACTTTATGATAAAACTATTAATTCATAACTCCTGTGGGTAGGTTATGAAATTTTATCCTAATTAATTACATAAATTAATAAAAATTCCTGTGGATAAATTTATTATATTAGTTAATTACTTACAATTAATGTCTAAATAATCTTTATGTGATCTAACAATCAAATATATAATTTTATTTAATTAAAGATGTTGTGGCTATTCTTTAATTAATTAAAATAATATGGATCACTAGACATTATTCTTTTACATAAATGGCATAAACAAAAATTTAACCAGTAAAAATAATGTTTACTGAAAGAAATAAGTCAAATTGACATTTTAAATAAACTCCATATAACGTAAATGACTGCCATAAATGTCAGCATTACGGTAAACAACAGTAATAATTTTTCACAAAGTCAAAATTAAAGTTAAGACAGTCAGCATTACCGTAAATGACTGCAAATCGATTGTTCAATTTATAAACAAAACCTGGAGATTGAATGAAGCAGCATTGATGTACTTTGCACTTGCATAGCAAATGCAGTTCGAAGGCTAGTTGGCTTGACTTCAGGCTCCGTCCTTAAGTTTATAAATCAAACCAAATATATATATATATATTATATATATATATATATATATATATAGCCATGAAATATAAAAAAAATCAGTAAAACATTCTCGATTTCGTTAAAACTAACCACGATTCTCATGCATTCCAATTTGACCACATCCAACACAATACAATGGGTGCTACCCTTGTCTTGTCCTTCGCATGAAGTCTAATAAAGTTGAGTAGCTTCTACATATTTGGCATTATATCTAAACAAAATATTTCCACCAAAAGGACTTTTGAAATCTTTTTTTTTTTACTTTGATCACAATCTTTTACTTTGCCAAAATGGTATGTATTTGCATAAAATTGTGTGAAAAAGTATAGGTTTAGAAATCCAACCGTGAATTCACAATGGCAGCTTACAGAGTAACAGTTAAAACATAAACATAGAAATGCAACAATTACTGTATAAATTCTGTAAAAGCTTGAACAATTCTGTAAATTCATTTCCAAAAAAAAAAAACAGTAGCGATTAAAATTTGTACTGCAAAATGTTTAAAATTATAAAAGATATTAATGATTGAAATTTGAATGAAAATCAGAGAGTGAAATTTCAACTTTTTCACTAGTTGAGATGATTAAGGGTTATAATAACAAAATCGCCTTGAATTTCGAATTTACTATAAAGTTATACTTGAGATTTTGTCAACAACTGAAATATTGATTTGGGATTGCGATTGTACATCCCAATACAAATATTTCTAAAATGGTGGAACCTTAAAAAAAATGAAACCAGCGAAACTACTTCCAAAATTCAAGTTCAAATATATCTCAAATAGCATTGTATGCATATCGAGTTTAGAGAAACGACTGCACAACAATGCATATCAAATTTAAATGTGCAGGTAGTTCCAAATGTGTATCAAGGCTACCTCGAAAAGACAGCAAAAGTCAAACAAATAATTTTGACAAAAGGCATCACTGCTGAGATGCAAGTGTCTACGAGAGTTTTCTGAAATGCATGTGGATGATTTGAAACATGAATTCGAAGGAAAAAAAAATTCCAAAATATGTTCCAAAATTCATGTTTCCCAAATACGTTCAAGGACAATGGCAACCCATTACGAGAATCTAAAAACTTATCTACCAGAGATTCAAAACCTGGCTTGGGATCTGGTTAGAAGCTTGCTTAACTATATAATCGAGATTTAATCTCTACTATGTTGATTGGGTACGCCCATCTTTGAAAACTTGATTAGCTATATAAGTGACAATTACCGGCTATGCTTGGATGAAAAGGCAAGTGTTTCAAACTAAACGCGTTGGCTGAAAGATATTCCACACAGTAAAAGCCTGAAATCTAATGAAAATAACTAGATCTTCATTTAGACAACCCTAAAAATCAGTGCTTTGCATGATAGAGAGAGAGAAAGCGATTGGAAAATGAGCTTCCCGTTAGTCCGGAGCTCCTTTTGACTCAGTCGATGGCGAAACTATCGTTATTACGAAAGTTGCTGAATTTTAATAAACATTGTGGTAGAAAATGCTGAATTTTGCATCCAAGGATTTGGTAGACTGTAATGGATTGATGTTGAAAGAAATCCCAATTCTGAATTTTGAAAATGGCTTAAGCAGACAGCTACTTAGAGGGATACAATCACATCAAACAGATGAAACTTAAACTAAATCTATACCAAGGAAAAGATAAATGTAAGCTCTGATACCAATGTTATAATTTTAACAGTGATTCTATATGCGGAAAAACTTAAAGAATCGTAAAACTGGAATGAAGGTTTAATGCCCAGGAATAATTAAATTACCTCCAGCCATTGATAACGCTCTTGTTGCAAACCACAGTCCACTTTTTCTTTACTGAAACAACACTCCAGCTTCAATCCAAGAAAAAGAAAAGAATACAGAAATTCTGAAGGCACTTCAAGCTCTGCTCTCTCAGCTAGATGGTGTAAACAACTGAAGGGGATTGGATGCTAGCTTGGGGACCAAACAAATGAATTTATAGCCAAGCTTCCATCAAGCTTCTAATGGCTATGTGTTAGGTGTTCCACAGATTAAGGTAGAGAACTCCAGATGGAGTAATGGACCACTTCAGAAATTCCCAACAAGAAAATTAATTAACTACAGTTGATTTCCTTAATTTAAGGAAATTACTGCAGTTGGTTTCCAAAAATTAAGGAAAGACTGCAGTTTACTACCATAACTGTAGGCAGCAGTTGATAAAAACATAATGGAGCTTAACAGAGGAAAGAATTAGCACTTATCTATCAATTAAACTAAATAATAAGTTATTAACATCTGCATTAACCAAAATGACAACACATGACGTATGGAGTGGGCCCTACCTCCTTAAAATGAGAGTGTTGGAAGAAAACTTAGCAACTAAGAATTCAAATCACACTCATAAATCACTGCGGCAACCCCAATTGTTCACTTTCGTTAATGTGAAAAAATCATTCCAAGATACAAACATAATGATATTTTTTTGCTACTTCTCAGAGGAATGATATTCTTCTTTTATGTCCTTCGAAGACTCTAACTTGATAAAGAAAATAGTTGGGAACATGCGTGAAAATTTAGGATTCTAATGCTATTCTCAAAATTCAGAGCCATTCTCTAAAATTCGTTTCAATGATTTTTTAGTTACCATGAAAGTATTTTTCCTTCTCAATACTTTTTAGTATTGGTCATAAAAAGTCAATGAATAAGTTATTTTGTCATATTGATATGATATTTTCCCAAGGGAATGAACTTTTCTACCTTTAGAAAACCATTGATCCTATTGATCATCGAAGGAATTCCTTGAGTCATTTTTAGGTGCAAAATGAGAAACTCCATCAATATTCGATGAGTCAGTGGATTTTTGAGGATATTCATTGCATAATAGTTTTTCATGACAAAATACAAGGTCAATGATCACCAATGAGCTTATTGGTGATCATCCTAATGCATGGGTCACATAGACTAGAGCACAAGAAACTATATTAGTTGCCAATGAGTCCATAATTTGATGGAAATATTTGATGGATGGAAACATAAAAATCACTCTTTTCCATGAATTACCAATGAGCCCATCGACTACTAGAAATATTCAATAGGGCATGAATTTCAACACTATTTTTTTTGAATGGCTAATTGTGATGCTACATCCTAGGATATGTCAAGTAGAAATTAGTGCATTGACAATCGATGATATTCAATTGGTCAAGTTTATATGACACAATGAAATCCATTGATGGTTAATTGAATCCTTCATGGGTAGAAAATTTGAGTAAATCACGAGTCATGTGATAATACCTCCAACAACTCACTTAGCCTATCATGTTCTCGCAACCCAATTCTTTTCCATCGACTATGGTTGAAATTTGCTCGGTATTATCACAATGCATGTAGGAAAATCTCTTGATGGACACCCAAACTCAAACTGCTAGAACATATAAACATTATTGCCATTAGGAGTTCCCATAATAGTTTTAATAACCTTGATGAGTGATGAATACATGCATGAAATATTGGACCGAAAGTTATTAGTAGTTATTTCATACGATCATTTTATTAAAAGAAAGAAATCTAAACATGATTATGTCATGAATAGAATTGATGAGATGTTTTCTCATATAAAACCCATAAACCACAATTTGATCCTCATTTTTCTAGAAAGAAGTTCTTTTAGGAGGAAAAGACATATTAGTTTGAACTTCTACTATATACAAATATCCAAGCATCTTAGTGTGAGGCTAGATGTTAGGTGAAATATCATGGTTTAATTGTTGTGATGGTAAGTTTCATTGTGCTTATTGTTTATAATACTTTTAATATCATATTTTGGGTTAAATCGTTTTTTTTGTAGGTCCAATGAGGAAACTACACCTAAGAAATCCCCAATGAAGAATTCCCTAACAAAGAATCCATAACCCAAGGCTATGGAAGTAGTTGGGTCTTCACAAGCCACACCAACTGTTGTAGTGTTTTTGGAGCACAAGTGTACCAAAAGACACCCCATTAGTAGTGGATTGTTCCCTACAAAGGATCATAGTCAAAACTGGTGTTGTTAGTGGATAGACCTAGATAAACACAACATTGTAAATAGTGGAAACAATGCATACATAAACATAAACTAAATAAAGAGGTACATAAACAAAACAATGCTCAAATGGAGCAAACACATCAATAATATATGGAAAAAGTCCCTTTACTGATTGTTGGTGTAGAGGTTGAACACAATATATTAATCTTAGACACTTGAAGAGAATTATTTGAACTATGGAGCTCAAAAATCCTCAGCGAGGGGGTTTCTTTCCTCAATCTCTTTGCAAGTTTCTCCTCCCTCTCAAAGAAGTGTGAAGACTCTCCAATGCTGGATTTTGCTTCTCTCACTGAGATGATGGGTTGCTTAGAAGAAATATGACCAACATGCTAGTGATATTCACTTCTTTGGCTTCAACAATGCAATGGTGGTTTTCTCAAACAACAATTTGGCTAGGATAACAATGTCTCATGTTTTGGTTCTCCCATGGCCTATTTATATAGAAAAATTTTGAATCCTTCTTCCATCTCTTGGTACATGTATGATAAAGACACATGCGTAGGACAAGATGATTCCATTGAGGGCTGCATATCTCCAAGGTGAATCGAATTCAACTTTATTGGACTGAACTCATGTTAGAGAATCAATGCCAAGTGTGTAAAGTGGTCCTGGATCACTGTGTCATCATTTTCTGCAACCATGCGGATTTTGGAGCTTATTCCACGTGCACGATTTTATCTAAGAAACAAAGGTGTGGCCTTCAATTTGTTTTCCTTTACGAACTTTGTACCTTAAGATAACTTTGATCTTTTAAACTTCATAATGTATTTGGCTAGAAAAGGGTCCACCTATGCATTCTGCTGGACACTTTTAGTGTCTTCTCGATTGTACTAACAGGTTGTATGAGTTTTTGGTGTTAATAGTTGCCCCCTGATGTATAAGGTTAGGAGGAACTCTATAGCTAAAATACATCACGTTTTCTTTTCTAATGGAGAGACTGATTGACTTTTTGAGAGAGAGTATAGCTTGTTGTGGATATGAGTAGAGAAAAACCCCTTGATTAAGTATCAATGGTAACCATGCTCTGGTGAAAATATACAATAGAAAATGTGTCTATACAAGGTGGCATGTCCCATTCTCATTATCATGGCTAATCAGCCTTGATTACAATATGGAAAAAGACCAATTGTGGTCTAGTCAAAATTGTGGTTATTAACGTATTGATATCTAATGATGATAATTGCTGACACCCTCAAGGGCGTTTTTTTGTCCTATCGGCGTAATATGGTTCCCTTATGCATAGCCATGGCCAAGCACTGTTGACTGGGGTGTTGTTGTATGCATAGGTCTTCAGCTGTGGGTACCTCCCCCATATCATAATGTAAGCACTATTGAATGAAGTGCTTAGTGATGTGTGGTTCTTTGCCTAAATGGATGAACTGCAATAGTAACTAAGTATGGAACAACCTTGACATGAATGCTTGAGTTGGTGTCAAATGTCAAGGGGAAAAATGACATGTGTGGGATATAATGGTTCCCATTGTGCCACCTAAGGATATTCCCTTTGATGCGGGGGGGGGGGGGGGGGGGGGGTATCCAAGGTACTACCTCTTTCCTAGAATACATTTGTTGAAGTCAACAGGAAAAGGGGCATTAACCACCTGACATGGTGAGTCAGGAAATCAATGTGAGATATGAACAAGTTGTAATAACTTGGGTTAGATAGGTATGATAGTGAGGGTTGTCGATATAGGAGGATATGGATAGCTATCCTGAGGTTGGAGCTTGATGTTCTAATGGTGGTAGTCAAAATATGTTTACTGATGGTGATGGTCCTAGAGTTAATGGGATTTCCAAGATGGTTGTGAGCAGGTTTTGATAGGCATCTAAAAATGTAAGGTGTTTTGTTGGTGAGATGTAAGTTGTGACTATAGGTGACTAGAGACTTCCGCCACATGCAGGTCATTAATTGTAAACACAAAATGTGGATCAAAGATTTTTTTTTTTTAAAAAATATTTGTACACTTCCCAAAAGAATATGAGTGTTGTTTGGATGTACATCCATGAAGACAGCTACCCCATGATGATGGTAACTTGCATAGAGGTGTGGTGTATCGTCTAAGGAAGGGGGCCCCATTGGGTTGTCTCTGTGTTGGGTTGGTGAGATGGGTGATGTGATACAAATGGGCTATGTAATATGGATGAATGATAGGCCAAATGTAGGACAGAGGGGTGCATCCGTTTAGTAGCTGTGATAGAACAGGAAATAGGATGTATGAAAAATGAGTGTAGCATAATGAGGCTAAACTTCAATATATGTACGTGAGATGGTTCCTCAGTCGGAGTGATGGGGTCATGGCTCTTTTTAGTGAAGAGGGGTTTACCAATATTAAGGGAGCCATGAAGGGTGATCTATCGACTGACGTGAATGTTTATAATATGCAAGGGTGAGATGGTGATAAACATGGTTGAGATCATGGACCTTATGGTGCCTTTTAGAGAAATGATGTCAGGATATGCAAAGCTTTGAGGAAGTCTATCATGCTGAGTGGAGAATGATACCTTCTCTATTGTTTGCTTGACGGGTCGTTGGTTGATGTGGATCATGCACGGTGTTCCTACAATGGATACAACCAATACCACAAGTGAAAGCTTTATTCAAGACATACATATATAGTGAATGATATAGATTTAGAGAGCTAGGGAAGTACCTAAAATTAGTTTCTCAGTGTGCGATCAGCCACAAAATGATTATTTTCATTTACCAGAACACAAAGTTCCATGATTAAGATGGCGTGCTATTGATCTTTATGTCCCTTCTGATCTTAAAAAAGGCATTTCCCAGGATTTTATAATGCGCCCCAAGAGATGGCAGAAAAGGGTGATAAATAGGGTGACGGCACCTAAATATCACTCATTTGCATTGCTGAGTTGTGGAGGTCAGAGAGCATCCCTGGACCATTTCTTGTCATTGCATTCACCTTGAGTACCTGGGATTCACATGGAGATATCTAGGTAAGAGCTTGTGCCCTAGCCTTTGTGAATTTGGTAGCTTCTAGCTTATGTAGGCTATGTAGGGATCCCTTGTATGACCTTTTAGGGTTAACCTAGTGTGGCCACACGGGTGACTCATCAAGGGTCGTGCGGTCACCACACAATCATTCGGGTTTTGCACGGCGACCCTGCAAAAAGTGCCTACTCAAACATTCACATCATGTGTCTGAGAGAAGTAATGTCACGGTGGGGTTCACCGTGACTTAACTCATGGTTCATAGACTGGGAACGTGCCTATTTTAAAGACATGTGTGCGTACTGTGCACCTGTTTTGGAAACATGCACGTTGTGGGCCAAAATTACTAATATTTGCCCCTTTTTGTTTTTTGAGAACCTGGATGTTTTTTTTTTTTTTTTTTGTTACTTGTGGTATCCCGAGTGGAAAGATGATTTGGGAGAGAGAGAGAGATTGAGTGAGGCTCTTTACCACCATTACGCAGGATCATACATCGAGTCAACTGCTAGTCTAGTGGGGATTTCTAAAGTTTCTTCAGAACCCCCTAATGAGGTTGTAGGACCAGTTACTTTGGTTTTTAGTGCAATGTTGGGACCCAGATCGTTAGATGATGGTCATTCGACAGACCGACCTACCAATATCGGTTCATACCGATATCTATTTTGTCATATGTTTGATGCCTCGGGGGGAGGTGCTTCCTTATCCACTACTGAAGGGTATGTGCATATTAGACACTGGGTTGAGATGGAGGGTGAGGGTCATTATGGACCAAACCCCTATGATGAGGGTTCTATTAGTATTGCAATGGTTTTGAATTTAGTCGATTACGAAATGCTTTATGATCATTAGACTAGTGGGGTTGGCATATCCCCACCAGTGTTCGGGACCTCTGATCTAGGTATATATTGGTGGCCACCCACCTATTCCACTTGGACCCCCACCATTGCTTCTTTCATTTTTTAGTTTCCTTAATTGTAGCACATTTTACTATTTTTGGTAGTTTTTCGGGTCTTTTGAGGCACTAAACGATGCTTTTTTTGGAAAATCATCATTGGAAGATATCAGGTTTTGTCTCAATATTTGTCATTTCCAATTGTAGTCCTTGGATAGATATTTCTAATGAGGTATCATGTGCATCAAATGAAGATTGTATGCCAAAGTTACGACCCTCAGAAGTTGATGTACCAATTTATCTCAAGGGGGCCTGTTATCCTCCACAATATCCCAAGGCATAGAAGGGAGATCGAAGGAGGTAACCTCAAACCACTTAGGGTTCAGAAGCTAACCTTGCTAAACTAGAGAGGGATCTCTCTATGAATTCACATTCAATGATGACTAAAGTGGGAAAAGATATTAGGCTATACATGTTCAGCGCTAGAGTTTTGAAGATATTAGGGTTTCGATGGATCAGGAGTGAGAAACAAGGAATTAGGTCAGTGGATCAAAGGTTTCAACTACAAGAGATATAAAGGAGGAGGGTAGGTATGAATTTGCGATACTTTGTTTTTTTGTCGATGTAGTGTAGGGTGGAAAATATGGATATCAAAATGAGCATGTCAAGCATGAATTCATTTATCAGAAGGTAAGTGACATAAACATGAAGTTCCTAACAAAACAGAGCTTAAAACTAAGAATTATGTTTATAAACTTTAAGGAAAAGCATTGAAAATCATAAGCATGGAAAGGTAATGGAATTATCATTCATATAAGACTATAACTGAGGGGCGACATGATCACAAACTCACAACACAAGAATTCCTAAATAATAGCTACAACTATTTTGAATTTCTGCAAAAGTGATGAAGTACAAGCTCAAAGAGTTCTACTCACTGATGTCCAACCTGTTCTATGACTGAAAAATAGATACATATAGACAAAAAATAATATTTCCCTCTCTTAGGGCTGAATCCTTTAGTTTAGGAACTGATTACATGAGGTGTTCATCTAACCCCTAATGTCTAGTGTGGTTAAAGCAAATGCTCCATTTAAACTTTGACTGAACTGCTCTCATAAATGAGGCCTAAATATACATAAAAACAAATATAACAAACTTATTTACCTCACATACAACATAATTACATCAAAGATAAGTAATTACATCATGATAACTTGAATCTAGCTGATAAAATTTAGAGATAGTGGTTTTAGGCAAAAGCGCAGCGAATTCAGGAAAAAGCGCAATGTCTCAGGAGAAAGCACAGTGAAGTTGGTAGGATTAATTTTTGGAGGCCTTCCCAAGGTCCAAATATTGATCTAAAATATGATAGAGATAGTTCTAGATGTCTTCTACATGATAGAATATTCAATAGCTTAGAAAGGTTTCTACTAGCCCTCTAAAACTTCATTCTCCTAGAGGTACTCCTAAAAGCACAGCGAGCTCTTCAAAAAGAGGGTAGAGAGCTAATTTTTGAGTAGTTTTTTGGCATTTTCAAACTACCAAAACCTGCTGAAATTTTTCTCCCAAGGGCTATAAGTGATGTACAATTGAAAAGGAATCCAAATATGCAAACCAAATTTTATTTGTATCTCACCATAAAAATAACAATGTGGGGCACACTATGTTTTTGACCACGCAATTGTCTAAAAAATTTCCAAAATTTCTGGGTTTTCTACAAAAATAGGGCTCAAAGATGGAGACATATATCTCTAGCCATAACTATTTTTAAAAAAATGAGAGATATTTTTGTTTCTTTGGTACGTTATGAATAAAAACCTCCTCCAGATTTCAAAATTAATTTCCCATTTGTTTAGAATCCAAGTTTGAAGTTTATTGCAAACAATTGCAAAAGCACAGCTTGCTCACAACAAAAGCGCAATGAAAAGTTTGGAGAGTGATTCCGAGGCTTTCCCAAAGGAACTTTGGGATGCAAGTTATATGGTAGAAATCTTGGTATTTTTTCTATACAATAGAGTCATCAAGAACTGCAAGGACCTACTGTAAAACACCTAAAACTTCAATATCCCAAGACTACTCCAGAAGTGTAGCAACTCTCCTATAGCAACTATATTTTGGGAATTTCTCCCCAATAATAATACGTGTGAATAAATAGAAGGATCTTTTGATCCTTGGCCTAGGATTGAGAAAAACCTCTTTTATGTTCGTAAAATTCATCTCCATTTGGTCAGAAATACATTTTTAAGCAATCCTATCCATATGTGCAACAAACGATTTATCAATGTCCCTTTGACCTAGTGGAGGAGATGGTTCACTCTCTTCCCCTTTCTACCTCTTGAGACCTCTTTTACTTGGATTCCATTATGCTTCCCATTCTCATTAGTCTCATAATCCATACTAAACCCTATCTCAATGGGAAGAGAAATTAGGGTTTGGTGTAGGGAAAGACAGGGGATTTGGGCAGTTTCTGAAATTCAGAGAGATGAAGGGGTTTTAGGGTCTCTAAATTCTTAGAAAAATTATAGGGGGGATGAATATATGTTAGGGAGTGTAGGGAACATGAACTTTTATGGAATGGCTCAGGGTAAAGGGTGAAAAAGTGGAAAAAGTAGTCCTAGCCTAGGAATGCATAGTATGGACTAGGGTTTGTGAGGGAAAGTGATGAAATGAGGAATTTGATGAGGAAAAGTGTGGGAGATGGTGTTTGAAGAATGCAGGAGGGTCAATGAGTTCCAATGAATTTATCCTTTGTCGATTTTCCTTTTATGAGCTGAGTTGACCTCTTTTGAGTGGGGATGGGACCCACTTGTTCTTTTCCATGAATGACTTTGCATGTTTGAATCTCGTTCTTTTGAGCTTTTTATGAGTATTATTACCTTTTGATGCCAAAAACATGTGAAAACATCATTTAGAACCTTTTTACAAATTTTCATCTTCCATTCATGATGACCTAAGTGTGACATGACCCTTATTTGATTTTTGATGGTTTGACTCCATAATGATACATAATGGACCATGAAACCATGAATTTGACCATTAAACCTTTGAAATGACCTTTGACCAGGCGATGATAAATGACATTATGATTCTATCCATGAGTCATGACTCATGACCATCCATGATGGCAGTACCAAAATGAATTTTTAAAACCCTAATCATGATGGAAGAAGGAAAACACCTAAACAGGCTAAACCAATGACCAAATTTTTATTTTCAAAACCTAATGAAATAATAAAAATTTGACTTGAGACCCTAACAAAAACCTTATAAGAGCATATTTGATTATTGGTGGTTGTTAGGACTGATAGATACTAACATTGCCACCAGCTGGGGATGGAAACTCCTTTAGGAGGTGTCAAGAACATTGTAGACCAAGTAGCCTGATCCATTGGGCATGGAGTAAAAAACAAAAAGACCAAACTCAAAACTAAAAAATGATCAACAAACTGAACTAACTTACTCTAAAACTGACTATTGACTGAACTTACTTATGGCAGTAGAACATCGATATTTTAGGGCTTTCACCTCAGGCTTCAAATCTTGATGATAACTGCCCATGTACTAAAAATATATATACAATCATGTGAAATGATCCCTCTAGTGTAACCAATCCAACAAATGGCTACTTATCTGAATCATGCTCATACTTTCCTTGAGAAGGAAGAAGAAAAAAGAAAGTGGCAACTCAACTTTTCCACTAGATCCAATACATGTATTGACAAACTTGGAAAATTCTTCCTCTACTAATCACTGCAATAAGCTCATGAGAGGATCATGGAAAGAAGCACCATAAGATCTTATGGATGATTAAAAGTAGTAAAATAAACCTTATTCCACAATGTTGGTTTGTATATTTGTTGAAATTGATTCCCATCAAATAGAATGAGAGAAAATTATTTATCATTCTCATCATCCACAATAGATAAGGGCTTTGAATTTTCTTGAATTTCATCACACACGATAGCAAGATCATATGAAATAAGGATGTCTTCATAGTTAACTAGATCACATAAAATTTGGAAAGGTCATTGCAACTCATCATTAGAATCATGAAATAAAACTTTTCTTTCACCATTGAAATCTGCTTGATATTTAATCATGGAAGAAAATACTATATGGTGTAGATGTTCTTGTGGATCATTAGACTGCTGCAAATCATCCAATTATTCTTCAAGGATATGCTCAAGTACTTTTACCTGATGATTGGCAAGAGGACTTTGCTCGAAAACCACAATGCTATTGTGTAGACCCATACGATATAAAATAACCTACTCTTTTTCATTATTCTCCTCTTCTTGATTAGTTTCAGGTTTTTGAATTTCTTCCTTAACCTCTAGTTGATCAGTGTGTTGTGTTGCTTCCAGAATAGTTTCTTGTGGGGAATCTTTATGAGTGTCTAGACAATATTCATCATCTATTTCTTCATCAATCAAAAAGAAGTTTATTGTGTGCTGAGTATGATCTTTTGTATCAAAGCAACTAATCTCTGTTATTTTCTATTGGGAAGAAAAGTCATAAAGGGCCTCTATGATCTCATAATATAGACATTATTCATCTTCAAAATTCTCTTCAAGGAATTGAATGAAGTCTTCACAAGATTCACAACAATCTTCTAACAACAAAAATGAATGATGAGATTTTCCATAGAACTCAAAGAATGTTGTGTGGAATTCTTTAAGAGAGAATAAGCTACCTGGCTTCAATCCTTCATACCATGATCTCTCTTTCCCTTCTAGGGTATCCATAAACATTTTCATCAAACAATCCTCATGAAAGCTAATCCTGAGCTTATGTATATGCCAATGAAATTTTATTAGATGCAGAATAGCCTCATCCTCATTTCCATCTATGAATTTGGGCAAATTAGTTTTCCAATCTATGTAAGGAATTCGATTTGGAAAACTAGGAATGTGAGAATGATTCATAGGAGCATACCTTTGAGCAACTGAATCCAGCTAGAAAAAAAAATAAGTTACCAAGAAGTTCTTCAAACTTCTGGTTTTTGAACAATAAAGTTGCCATGAAAATTCTAAACCTTTTGATTCTTTGACATTGGATTCGCTTGGTGAAAGATGCACAAACTTTCTCGTGTCTGATCATTGTTCACCATCAACAATCAGATCTGATCCTTGTCATTCTTTCCTAGGGAATATATGATATTGGGTTCCTTGGCAATAGCACCAAAATGTTATCTTCCAAAATATCTAATCTGACTTATCATAATTAAACGTGCAATTAATTCAGCGGCATGTTTAGAGGTCCCTCCAATTTCGGTGGTAACTCCATTTTTAGTGGAGTTAACTGGAGTTCCTCCAGTTTTAGTGGAGGTTTACTAGGAGAAACGGTTTTGACCATAACTTTGGCAAAAGTCGATGAGATTGGGATTAGGAAAAGGTGTTCCTAGATGATTTTGATATTCTGAGCACATTAAAGTAGGCTTCAGGAGTAGTAGAGCATTGTAAACATCACCTTTACCATTATTTAGCTAATACAGAGGCCCAAGCCATGGAATCTTGACCAAGGAGATGTAGCCCAGGAGGAGTGAACTACTTCATCAAAACATTGTGTTAAGTGTTCATTTTGATGGTTTTTTGTACATTTTATTCTTGTTGGTTATATTTAAAAACAAATAATTAACATTTGCTTCATGTGCATAGGTTTCCTTATGGTGTAAGTGAATGGAAGCAAGTAAATTTTATCAAGTTTTATGTTAATTTCAGGAGAAAAATAGCATGAAAAATAAGTGTTTAACAACAACAATCGGAAAAAAGTAAATTTTATCAAGTTTTATGTTAATTTCATGAGAAAAATAGCACGAAAAATAAGTGTTTAACAACAGCAATCAAATGTATAGCAAACCATCAAAATGAACACTTAACATAGTGTTTTGATGAAGGAGTTCACCCCTCGTGGTTAACATCTCCTTGGTCTAGCTTCCATGGCTTGGGCATATGTATTAGATCAATAATGGAAAAAGTGTTATTTACAATGCTCCACTACTCTTGAAACTTGCTTCAATATGCCCAGAACATCAAAATTGGAGGAACTGCTAAACATGCCACTGAATTAACTGCACGTTTAATTATGGATAAATCATATTAATTAGGCATTTCTCTGGATTAATTAGCACTAATCACGATTTTATGTAACTGTTTACTTGCGGATTACGCTGTAGTTGTAACATATGAGCATTAAATGTTAATGGTTTTGTGTTTGCGCTAGTCATTAGTTAACCTTAAACGTAGCTGTTGGAGTTGTGGTTGTGTTCACATGGGAGGGGGCTGGCCCATGGGCTAGCTCCCTCCTAACCCCCAACCACAAAACTGTAACAAAATGTATATAATCGGAAACCATAAAATGTGAAGAAACATAGCATAAGTATAATGGTAAGTTGTTGAATTTGTTTGGGTGAGGTCACAAGTTCGACTTCGCCGACCTGCCCTAAACATTTTAGTAAAGTGTGCCAATGAATCCGACCTTTGGGGAGGGACACATGGCGGCCTCCAGGCTTTCCACTTGTCCCCTCCTCATTGGTCTATCCTTCATCCAATGAAAACAAACCATGTCACCACAGCTGCAAACTAATAGAATTGTGCCAATTAGCGAGTCTTGATTGAACGTTGACCATCCAGTTGACCTACCTAGTCACTTACCATGTTAGTAGTATGGACTTCTGACTGTGCAATGACTGTATATTTTTTGTGAAAATTCTTCTATTTGGCAAAGCAGACAGAACATGATATATTCCTCATATGAACTCGGGTTTCAGTGAAATGAGTTGAGTTGGGATCATATTGCCGAGACAGACGTAGTTGTTCAAGTTTCGAGCAATCTTGAGAACTTTGTTTTTTGTTCTAAATACTGCTCACCTAATCATTCATCCCCACTGGAAGCCTTCTAGACCCCAGAAGATACTATCAATTGTTCAGCAGGTGAGGGTATATTTCCCTCAACTTCTCAATCTGCAAACATTTTCCTTAGAAGGATTTTGTCCCTTGAGTCCCACTCTAAGGTATTTGACATTCCCTCTCTTTGAAGTTCTCATTATTCTGTCAACTATGAGATCTTCCTAAAGTTCATCAAGATATTTTGGTGAGAAATCATCTATTGATGGAAGCTAAACATTATTTCCTTGATCATCAATCAAAGGAGACTCAAACGATCTCAAATTCTCAACATTAACAATAGAGTATATTTGCATATAAGAAGGAAAATCTAGCTTAAATGCATTGTTACCAATCTTTTCTAGAATTTTAAAAGGACCATAACGAATTGGATTAAGATTTTTACCTTCCCCTTGAAGTCTCTCTTTGTTAATATACAACCAAACTTCATCTCCAGCTTGAAATTTATGATCGACACGGTGCTTTTCATGCCTTTCCTTGTAGGTTCTTTGACTCTTTTCTAGATGTTCTTGCGTTGTGCAATGTATCAATTGAATTTCCTCAATGAACTTATTTTCCTTATCGATGTTGCTATGACCATTGATGGTGACATCTTTCTCAGAGATGAAGTCCAATGGCGATCTTGGCAAGTATCCAAAACATGCCTCAAATGGTGATGTGTTTGTGGAAGAATGATTTTCCCTATTGTATGCATGTTGTATGTAATGCAACTATTCATGTAATATCCCTCCCCTTAATAATAAAAATAATAAATAATAAATTATATTTAAAATATACAAGAAACTAAATAAAAATAATAAATAGTAATAACTATACTAAAGCTCTAAATAAGAATAAATAGAAATAAAACAAAGAAAACAATAAAAAAAGAAATAAAGCTATCAAAAAGAAGAAAATAAAACAAGAAAGCTAAAAATCAAAGTCGCATGTAGACACATGGAGTGTGTGCATGTGGTTCCCATCCAATGTTAGCTCTATTTATTAGATGGTGAGGAGGATGGGAAGCATTCCATTTTTACCTAGATTTTATCTTTCATTCTCTTGGGAGAATGGTGTTTTAAGACATAGGAGTCACTGACAGTAGTACGTTGACTGAGGGCTCGAGGGTGGCCATTTGTAGCAAATCCTTGCACAATTGAGCCTACGGTTGAGTGGAGAGTCGTCCCCTAAACCTTGTTGCAGTAAGCCTACTTCTACCACAGATAAGCACTATTCATAGTTGAATTGAAATTAGTTTATTAATTACATGTTTATTTGGCTAGGTAAGTTCCACTCTGATTTAAATTTAATGTTAATTAGTAAAGTTAATTAGATATTTATTTTGGACTGTTACAGTTCATCCCAAAACTTGGGATGTTTGCTGCAATATCCTTTAAGAAGATGAATGACTATCATGTTGACCACCTCGGTTTGTCCATCTGTTTGCAGATGAAAGGTTGTACTCTTCTTCAACTTAGTGTCCATCATGTCCCCAAATTTGACCAAAAATTTCCCAACAAATTGAGAATCTCGATCACTTACAATGGAAGTAGGAATACTAAAATGAACCCAAATATTTTGAAATAAAAGATGAGTTTTTGTTCAACTGTAATTTTATTTTTACATGGTGTTAGAATACACATCTTGTTGAACATGTCTACAACTACATATAAATAATCATGACATTTTCTTGACAATGGAAGACCTCCTACAAAATCCATTGAGATACTCTCCCATGGACATGAAGATGCCAGAAGTGGAGTGTACAACCTTAGTTTCTTATTGCTAGCCTTACTTGTTGCACACAAATAACATTCTCTAATGAAACAAGATACATTATCAAACATGTGTGACCAATAAAAATACCTTTGGAGATTCGCTATTGTATTACACACACCAAAGTGTCTAGCAATCAATGAAGTGTGTGCCTCTCTTATGATATTGTTTCTTTCTCCCTATGGAATACATAACTTGCCGAAGTGATATAACAAACTATTATGTACATGGTAATATAACTCTTCAATTTGGTTTTCTTGTCTCAAGCTTGCATACACATCTTGAAATTCATTATCATATGCATCTTGCTCAATGTAACTTTCATGTAAAACAAAATTGTGCTTGAGTATAATAGATGAATTTACAATAAGTCTAGAAAGCATATCAGCTACCTTATTGTAGATTCCCTTTTTGTACTTGATAACCAATGAAATTGTTGTAGAAAACCCATCCATCTGAAGTGTCGTTATTGTTGCAACTTTGACTGTGACTGTAGGTACTGCAATGGTTGATGGTCGGTATGGATAATGGTCTCCTTCCCCATCAAGTAGTGTTTCCATTTTTTGACACTTTGTACCAATGCATACAATTATTTTTTATAAGTGGGATAGTTAGTCAAAGCTTCATTAAAAATTTTAGAATGAAATGAAATGGGCTTACCATGTTGCATAAGAACTGCTCCCATGGCGTAATCACTAGCATCGATTTGAATCTCAACTGGATGTCTAAGATTTGGAAGAGCCAATACGATGTTGAACTGATATTTTGTTTTAAGGCATCAAATGATTTCGGCTATATATCTCCCCAATGGAATACTTTCTTGACACTAGTCAATGCATGAAATGGACTTGCACTGGAAGAAAAATTAGAAATAAATATCCTCCAATATGTGTTGCCCCTAGAAAGCTTCTTACCTCTCTAACTATATTGGGCTTGGGCCAATTTAGAATGACCTTAACCTTAGAGGGTTATATATTCAGCTCAAATCCTCCAACAATGTGTCCCAAATACACTAAAGAGGTCTTGCAAAATTCATACTTTGACGTCTTTAAAAATAATTTTTATTTTCTCAAGACATCAAGTACTTTGTTCACATGCATGACATGTTCATCTCTAGATTTTCTGAATGTGAGAATAACATCTAAGTAAACAATGATAAAGTCATCTAGAAATTGTCTCAATACATCATTCATATCTCTCATGAAAGTATCTAGAGGATTTGTAAGAATAATAAGCCACTCAAGCAATCCTTGTTTAGTTTTAAATGCAGTTTTCCAAGTGTCCTCTTCAACTATTCTAACATGATGATAACCAAATCATAAGTCTAACTTAGTGAAATACTTTGCATACCTCAAATTATCAATCAAGTAATCAATTATTGGGAGCAGATAATGGTTCTCTACCGTTATTTTGTTCAGTGCATGGAAATCCACACACATGTGCCAAGTCTCGTCCTTCTTTGGCACCAAGACAATGGGTGAACCACATGATGAAGTAAATGGGCATATGATACCTTTGTTAAAAAATTCTTGAATTTGCTTCTTGATTTCCATACGCTCCGTAATCGACATGCAGTACATGCCAATGTTTAGAAATGGAAGTAGTTGTATCTCATGTTGAATTCCCCTCCTGGGAGGTAACCCCTTTGGTTCCTAAAACATCTTGCCATGCTTTCTTACCACATAAAATAAATAACATTTTAATTTTTCACCAAAACCTTAAAAAGATTCATAATCAATATCATTCTTTTTCTTGATCATCAAAAGCACAAAATTGTTACTTGCATTTACTAGTCTCTTCATCTGCCATGCATTAAGAAAAGAAATGTTTAACATTTTGCAATGGGCTCTCACAATGTACTCTACTCCATCCCTGAGCAATAGGTGTTTGTTCTCATGGCGATAAAATACTTCTTTCCTATCATACAAATATGGGCTTCACAAAATGATTCCTAAGATGTCAAGTGGAACTACATCTAACTCAACTTCATCAATGAACTTTTCAGTAATCGAAAACTTGAATAAGCATTTCCTTGTAACCAGTAAATTTTCATTATTTGACTATCCAACCTAAGGGATATGGCTTATGATGAGGTACAGTTTCAAGGTTAAGATTTTTGACCAAGTCTTCTGAAGTTAAGTTCGATTGTGACCCACTATCAAATAATGCATCAATATTTATATGATTTGAAATTACCCTTACATGGAACAAATCTATTCTTGATTCGTCATTTGGAGTGTTGTTGTGACTATGTGAGGAGCTTTCGCTTGCAAAAACTTCTTTTCCTTTTGTGACCATGGCTGAAATCTTGGTCTCATCACCAGAATCTGATCCAAGATCATGTTGTTTGGTAGCAGTCATCTTTTTTTCCCTTATTGTTTGGTTTCTTAGGCCTTAGTTCGAGATGCCATTTCCAATAGTGGGTTCCATCATACCCAGCTTTGGAACAATGTTGGCATATAGTTTTCTCCCCCTATTTCTTCACACTTACATTCTTCTTTCCTTTCCATTTTCCACCCTTCTCTTTCTCCTTACTCTTGAATGGCTTCTTCTTACTACCATATTTCTAAATGTTTTTTCCTCTTGCTTCAAGGTGCGTAGCTTGCACACATACCTCAACTAAAATTCTTGGATTGAACATAAGGATAGTATGTTTTAAGTAGGAGTGTAAACCCCCAATATATTTCAATAGTGTATCTTGGGAATTCAAGTTTACTCCTAACAACAAAGCCCTATTCCTAAACTTCTGGGTATAGTCTTCAATTGTTTGGCCATTGAGTTGCCTAAAATTTTGCCAACCCATAATGGCCTTTTGCATATAGGCTAAAGGATAAAACTGTCTTTTAATTGCAGAAATGAATTCAACCCAAGAAATGGATATCTTACCATGAATTCACATTTCCTCTTGAGTCTTTGCTTCCCACTAGACTAATGTTGCTCCTTCTAGCCTCAATGAAGCCAATGGGATCTTTATGTCATCTTCTTGAAGGTTCTGAATTCTACAATAAACCTCCAATTGTCAAATCCAATTGTTTAACTTTTCTGCATTCACCTCACCATTGTACATGGGAAGTTCAAACTTAATGTCCAATTTGAGTAATGGATTCTTTTCCTTTGGGGATTTTGAATGAGTATGAACATTTTTTGTGGTGGAAGTGGAATATGATGATGAGGATGATGAAGATGATGAGGAAGATGATGAAGATGGTGGAGATGGTGGAGATGGAGGAGGATTTCCTCTATTACCCTTTGAATCCTTATTCTCATCTTTTTTATCTCCTCAGCTTCCCTCTCCATGTGGGGGCTTATAACTCTCTCCAACCATTCTAGTATTCCTCTCTTCGTAGAGGACTCTAACAATGTTAGTTAAGTCATAGAAATCTTTCTTGAATGCTTCCTCTTCTGAAAGACCTTCAATCACTCTTGCTCCAAACATGATGGCCTTGGATTCAAGCTCAAGTTTTGATACTACTTGTACCTCCTCAATCTCAATTGAAGGTAAAACCTGAGGTGTTTTGAGTGTAGATAGAATTGGAAATTTGGGTGGAGATTATGGCCTTGTGGATCTCCTTATTCTGGGCATTACCTCAGAAGTTGCAACCAATATATTCCCTTCTCCTCTCTACAACTTTAACCTTATAAGCAACACAAATTTGCAACTATTAAAACCCTACTTGCACAAAACTCATGAAATTAAGAAAATAACCTTTGCTCTAATACCAACTTGATCTATTTTTGAATGTTAATTTTGTTGTGCTAATTTCAACTTCAAATTTAAAAACAATTGCTTAAGATTAGCTTCATGTGCATAGGTTTCCTTATTGTGTATGTGAATGAAAAGAGGTAAATTTTGTCAAGTTTTATGTTAAGTTCATGAGAAAAATAGCATGAAAAACAGGTGTTGAACACTAGCAATCAAATGTACAACAAACCATCAAAATTAACACTTAACACAATGTTTTGATGAAGGAGTTCACCCCTCTTGGGCTGCATCTCCTTGGTCCATCCTTTATGGCTTGGGCCTCTATATTAGATCAATAATGACAAATGTGTTGTTTAAAAGCTCTATTGCTCCTAAAAATTGCTTCAATGTGCTCAAAACATCAAAATCGTCTAGGAACACCTTTTCCTGATCCAAATTTGGTCAAATTTTGACAAAGGTATGGTTAAAACAGTTTCTCCTAGTAAACCTCCACTAAAATTGGAGGAACTCTAGTTAACTCCACTAAAAATGGAGTTACCACCGAAATTGGAGGGACTGATAAACATGTCGTTGAATTTACTGTGTGTTTAATTATGGATAAGTCAGATTAATTAGGTTTTGATTCAAATTAATTAACACTAATCACACAGTTATGTAACGATTGGCTTGCGGTTTGCATGGTAGTGGTCACATATGAGCATTAAATGTTAGCGGTTTCATGTTTTTGTTGACCATTGGTTAACCGTAACCATAGCCACCAAATTTGTGGTTATGTTCACATGGTAAGGGACTGGCTTGTGGGTTGGCTCCCTCCTAACCCCCAACCACAAAACTATAACACAATGTATACAATCAACAACCATAGAATGATAAGAAACATAGTGCGGGTATAAAAGTAAGTTGTTGATTTTGTTCAGGCGAGGTCACGAGTTCGACTCCATTGACCTACCCAAAAAAATTGGTAAAGTACGCCAATGAACCCAACCTTTAGGGAGGGACACCTAGTAGCTCCAGGCTTACCACTTGTCCCCTCCTAATTGGTCCATCCTTCATCCATTGAAAATAAGCCATGTCACCACACCTACAAACCAATATAATTGCACCACTTAGCAAGTCCTGATTGAATCTTGACCATCCTGCTAATCTGCCTAGTCACTTACCACGTCAGTAGTACAGACTGCTGACTATGCTGTGATTATACCTTTTTTGGCAAAGCGACATAATGCAACATCTTTCACATAGAAATTCAATTTTGAGTGAAACGAGTTGAGGTTGGGATCGTATTGTTGATACAGACATTGTTGTTTAGGTTTCAAGTGATTCTGAGAACTTTGACTTTTGAGCTAAATAATGATCACCTTATCAATATCCCAAGGCTGAGAAGGGAGATCAAAGGAGGTAACCTCAAACCACTTAGGGTTCAGCAGCTAGCCCTACTAAACCAGAGACGGATCTCTCTATGAATTTACAACCAATGATGACTGGAATGGAAAAATATATTAGGCTAGATATGTTCATCTCTAGGGTTTTGAATATTTTAGGGTTTTGCTGGATAAGGAGTGAGAATCAAGGAACTAGGTTAGGGGATGAAAGGTTTCAGCTGCAAGAGATATAAAGGAGTAGGGTAGGTATGGTTTTGTGATACTTTTTGGTTTTGTTGATGTAGTGTAGGGTTGAGAAAACATAGATCAAAATGAACATGGAAAGCATGAATTCATTTATCAGAAGACAAGTGACATCAACATGAAGTTCCTAACAAAATAGAGCTTAAAACTAAGAATTTTTTTTTATAAACTTTAAGGAAAATCATTGAAAAGAATAAACATGGAAAGATAATGGAATTATCATCCATATAAGACTATAAATGAGAAAAAAACATAATCATAAAATCACAATACAAGAATTCCTGAATAATAGGTGCAACTGTTTTGAATTTCTGTAAAAGTGATGAAGTACAAGCTCCAAGAGTTCTACTCACTGATGTCCAACCTATTCTATGATTGAAAAAGTAGACACATATAGACTAGTAACCATATTCCTCTCTCTCAGGGTTGAACCCTTCAGTTTAGGAACTGATTACATGAGGTGTTTAATAAAACCCTAGTGTCTAGGGAGGTTAAAACAAATCCTCCATTTAAAATTTGACTGAACTGCTCTCATAAACGAGGCCTAAATATACATAAAAATAACTCTAACAAGATTATTTACCTGAAATACATAATAATTACATCATGATAACTTGAATCTAACTGATAAAAATAAGAAACAATGGTTTTAGGTAAAAGCACAGCGTGTTAGGAGAAAGCATAGCAAAATTGGTAGAATTGATTTTTGGAGGTTTTCCCAAGGTCCAAATCTTGGTCTCAAAGATGTTGGAGATAGTTCTAGATGTCTACTGCATGAAAGAATCTTCAAGAAATGAAAAATGTTACTCCCAGCCCTCCAAAATGTCATTCTTCCATAGGTACTCCCAAAAGGGCAGCGAACTCTTCAAAAAGAGTGCAGAGAGGTGATTTTTGAGTAGTTTTTGGCCTTTTCCACCTACCAGAACCCGCTAAAAATTTTCTCCCAAGGGCTAGAAGTGATGTAAAAATGATAAGGAATCCAAATATTCAAGCCAAATGTCATTTGGAGATCCCCATCAAAAGCACAGCGTGGGCACACTATGTTTTTGACCTAGTGTCTGTCTCAAGTATTTCCAAAAATTTTGGGTTTTCTAGAAAAATAGGGCTCAATGATGGAGCGATGTCTCTCTAACCATAACAATTTTTAAAAAAATTAGAGAGGTTTTTGTTTTTTTGGTATTTTACGAACAAAAGCCTCCTTCGGTTTTCAAAAATACTTTCCCATTTTTTCAAAATCCAAGTTTGAAGTGTATCGCTAAAAATTGCAAAAGCGCATCATACTCACAAAAAAAGTGCAACGAAAAGTTTAGAAAGTGATTTGGAGGCCTTCACAGAGGAATTTTGGGTTGAAATTGGTATGGTTGGAAATATAGGGATATATTATACACAATAGAGTCATCATGCACTACAAACACCTACTCTAAGACACCTAAAAAAGCAATCTCCCAAGACTACTCTAGAAGTGCAACAACTCTTTTGTAGCAACTGTAGTTTGGGAATTTCTCCCCAATAATAATAACTGTGCATAAACAGAAGGAGGTTTTTTTTCCTATCCTATTAGCAACAAAAATGTCTTTAAATTTTGTAAAATTCATCTCCATTTGGTCAGAAACATATTTCAAAGCAAAACATTCCCTATGTGTAGCAAATGATTTGTTAATGTCCCTTTGACCTAGTGGAGGAGATGGCTCACTCTCTTGCTATTTCTGACTCTTGAGACCTCTTTTCCTTGGCCTACTTTATGCTTCCTCTTCTCAGTGGTCTCATAATACATAACAAACTGGAGCTCAATGGGAAGAGAAATTAGGGTTTGGCGTAGGGAAAGACAAGGGATTTGGGCAGCTTCTGAAATTGAGGGAGATGAAGGGGTTTTAGGGTCTCTAAATTCTTAGGAAAATTATGGGGGGTAGGGATACATGTTCGAGAGTGTAGGGAGGTGAAATTTTAGGGAATGGGTGAAGGGAAGGGTGCAAAAGTGGAAAAAAAAAAGTCCTAGCCTAGGAATGCATAGTAGGGACTAGGGTTTGTGAGGAAAAGTGATGAAATGAGGAATTTGATGAGGGAACGTGTGGGAGATGGAATATGAAGAATGTAGGAGGGTAGATGAGTGCCAATGAATTTCTCCTTTGTCTTTTTTCCTTTCATGAGCTAAGTTGACCTCTTTTGAGTGGGGATGGGACCTACTTGTTCTTTTCCAATAATGACTTTGCATGTTTGAACGTTGTTATTTTGAGATTTTTATGAGCATTATTACTTTTTGATGCCACAAAACACTTGAAAACATCATTTAGAACCTTTTTGCAAATTTCCTCTTCCATTCATGATGACCTAAGTGTGACATGACCCTTATTTGATTTTTGATGGTTTGACTCCATCAAGACACCTAATGGACCATGAAACCATGAATTTGACCATTAAACCTCTGAAATGACATTCACCATGCGATGATAACTGACATCATGATTCTATCCATGACTCATGACTCATGACCATCCATGATGGTAGTACAAAAATGACCTTTTAAAACCCTAATCATGATGGAATAAGTAAAACACCAAAACAATCTAAACCAATGAGCAAATTTTTATTTTGAAAACCTAATGAAATGATAAAAATTTGACTTGATACCCTAACAAAAACCTTGTAAGAGCATATTTGATCAGTCGTGACTGGCAAGAATCACAGACACTAACAAGGTCCATTGTTTGGCTTTCATCTCCTAGGGTTAGGTTTTTTGATGTTTGGGGTTTTCCATTATTTCTCAATAATAAATAGGCCTTCAATCCTCATTGTAAGACAGTTTAGAGGCATGTATTCGCCACATCTCTTCTCAGAGATAAGCTACCATTGCCCGAGCTAGTTTATTTCCATTTTATATGTACGAAGATTTCAGTTCTCAAATATTATTTAAATGAATTTTTATTCCTACTACATCTCTATGTTTATGGTTATTTATGTAATGTGTTGTGTTCCTTTTTAAATTCAAATCAGCGGTATCAGAGTGGTCTGACCTTTCTAAACCCTTCTTTACATGTCCCCGTTGAGGTCAGGGTATAAGGATTTAGGGCTCGATATAGTTGAACCTTTGTAAGAACAACCTCTCAAACTGTGATAGTCACCCATGGGGGAAGAAAAGAAATATGAGGGAGCAGGAGATCCTATCAAAATATTTCTTGAGGAGGCCCTCAACAAACAAAGGAACATGATGATGGATAACTTTTCCTAGATCCTTCAACAGTTTCCCACCGGTGGCACATCCACATCTAACAGCCACTCTGGAGGCACCACTCCTTTTAACATATAAGTAAACTTTGACATTGCCATATTTCAGGGCCAAATAGATGTAGACGTTGTAGATAAATGGTTAAATATTCTAGAAGGATATTTTTTTATTCATGATTTTTCTAATCAGGAAAATATTACTTTTTCTCTTCTCAAAGCCACCCTTCACGTTGAGAATTAGTGGGAAACCAACTATGAGTAGAAGGTTGAAAGTACACCCTCACTATTTTCAACAGCATCCACTTGGAATTCATTCCACAATGCCATCAAGGAGTAGTAATACCCTTTCAATAGCTATGAGAATAAATACATAAAGTAGACCATGTTATCGCAGGGAAGGGGCCAAGACATGTCGGAGTTTACCAATGTTTTTCATACCCTTCCCATGAAGTTGGATATCAAGGATTTTGAGAAACATTTGGTACTCAAGTATCATAGCTGGTTACACATGTACATCCAAGATGATATGGCGTTCCTATAAATCTCCTTGCTTGACAAGACATACCAATACGCTGTCAAAATTGAGTATAAGCTTAAACAAAAAAGTGAGAGTTTGGATCTGTGAATCCAAAGCAAGGGAAAGGTGCCCCAAGACTGTAGAACAAAGGAAAAGGCCAAGGCGGGGTGACCTAGGACAACCCGCCAAAGCCACAAGAAAATAATAACACTTTGAGTTTCAAGAAGGACATGGGAAAGTGGTGTGAGTTCCATAAGAGCTAAACTCACAAAACATGTAAGTGTCAGGCTAAACAGTCTTTGGTGGCAAAGCTAAAGCCCTTTGAATCAGATGCATGTTCCAAGTTTGAGTCTGAACCAGACAAGAGGAATGAAGAATGGATGAACATTATCGATGTGGAGCCTAACACCACCATTCCCACCACAAATATCTAGAAAGAGGAACCCAAAGATCCAGAGGAGGAGGATTGCCTCTTCCAATCCCAAATATGAGTAAAGGGTTCCCTGCTATAGTTCATTGTTGACAATGGGAGCCAAATGAACCTCATTTTGGCAGACATCATGAAGCATTTGGGATTACCGACCACAACACACCCACTACCCTACACCATTGAGTGGCTTCACCAATGACATCATCTTCACATAATCCAATAGTGTCACCTTCCATACAGCATCAATTCCTTCACAGATGAGGTATTATATGGCGTTGCTCCTCTTGATGTTTGTGATGTATTATCCAACCATAATTGTGGAAGTGACATGTTGTGTGTGAGTCAAGGCCTCGCATTGTTATTGTTACCCTGGGAAATAAGTTGTCCAGGATATCAGAGGTAGCATCGCCTACAACCATCTCTTTGATTACTACAAATCAATGTAGTAAGCTCATCGCCAAAATTGGAAAAAAATTTCCTGATGATTCGCCCTTAGGGAAAGAAGAATACAGTGGCCACAACCTCTAGACAGGGCCCCTCCATGTGACAACCACAGATGGACAAGGTCGTGGAGGAGTACGCAGACATCTTCACCACCCCCGCAGGGGTCCCTCTGCACTATTAGGTCAAGGACTCCATCAATCTGACCCTAGGTGCATCTTTGTCCAATGGACCAATCTATCAGTGCTCTTTTATGGAGAATGAAGAAATCAAGAGGTAGATTAAGGAGTTGTTGCAAAAAGGTCACATCCAGCCGAGTTCATCACTGTTATACAAAATTTATACCTACGGATAAGTATATCTTCCCTAAGTGGGTAGTTACACTTAGAACAACTAAAGCAAAGATGTTTAACTTTTTCTTACAATAAACAAATAAGATAAAAGAAGCTACTTGTGATCCTTCACTTCCTTTGATCGCCTTTGAGTTGCTCTCGTCACTCCTACTCAAACTGAATTCACTCAATTAGATGACAACGATCAAAGCATGTTATCTATTTATTGCAAACAAAAGGAATCAACAACATTTGATTATACATTCATCATAGATATAGGCAAAAGTATTGGAAAAGGAACAAACAACTTTATTAATTTATAGAATAAGTTACACCCAATGTGGTTCGATCTCGTGTCACTCATCCACCTTAGTCCAAACCCTCTTCACACCAATAATAACATCAATCCAGTAGCATAACATTACTTGAAAATGTTTCAAGTCTCTAAACCAATAGTATTTCTCTATAATATCCAAGCTCTTTTGGCTCTATGATGGGAGGCACATTTATAGATGAATGCAAGTGGTTTTTTCATTAATATGGCATTTAATGGTTTTCCATAATGAGATGATTAGTTTCCATGTTCAAAGGGATGAGAGTATAGAGGATTAGATGATCAAAGGCTATCCTAAGTTGAGCACATCTTGATAGGATAAGAGTCGGGTTCCTTCTAGAAGGCTATAGAAAGGAGGAATATACTCAGGATCCAATGAAAATTTCAAGGATTCTCATCCAACGTAGGCTTGACTGGGCTTAGGTGCTCTACAACATAGCCTTGAATGGGGCTACCTACTTTGCACAACACTTACCCCTGACCAGGGGTGCACTGGTGGCCCAATGAAGCACTTTAGCAGGGTTTGAAGTCAAGAAACTCGTATGGATGAAAGCACTCAATGAGGCAGCATATAGAAACTGAATTAGGGTTTTATAGACCTTGTTTACACTGATATGATCATCGAGAGTGATGTGCTCAAATAGACCTCTAACAATCACCCTGTGGGAGCCTGATCATGTTGGTACAAAAGAAGGATGGGACTTAGAGACTCTTCATTGACTATTGGGTGCTGAACAATATCACTTTTATGAATAAGTACCTAATCATAGATATTTATGACCTTCTGGACCAACTCAAGGGGGAAAAATAGATCAACAAGATCGACTTGAAGTTTGGATATCACTAGGTACCAATCGAACCCTCCGATGCGTGGAAGATTGCCTTCAAAGCTAAGGAGGGCATTCTCGAATTGATGGTTATTCCTTTTGGGTTTACAAATTCTCCTACAACCTTCATGAGGATTATGGATGACATCTTGCATCCATTCACCAACTCATTTGTAATGGTACACTTGGATGACATCTTGATCTTCAGCTAGAGTTGGGAAGAGAACCTCCACCATATCAGATAGGTTCTTCAGACATTGCGGCAACACAATTTGTGTGCCAATTTGGAGAAATGCACTTTTGGCATGACCCAGGTTCAGTATTTGAGATACATTTTTAATGAATGGGGGGTGGATGTGGATCCATCCAAGATCTAAGTCATTCAGGATTGACAAGCCTCAATGACTTTGATAGAGCTCTGCAACTTTCTGGGTCTTACCAATTTCTACTGCAGGTTCGTGTTGGGGTTCTCTCATATCACATGGCCCTTAAGTCAAGTCACCAAGGGAGGAGCGAAAGAAAATTTACTTTGGTATAAATCTCAACAGAAGGATTCATATATTTGAAACATCGCTTTTGCTCTATGTTGGGTTGTGTTATATTCTTTCCACGACTAGTGCACGTAGTTAACTGGGGGGTTAGAGGGGGGGTGGAGCACCAATTATGCAATGCGGGGTGGCAGCTCTCCCTATTCAGGGGGCTTTAGGGTGGCAGACCTACCTATGGTTTTGTACATGGTTTTCGATGCAATGGTTTTCGGTCCATGGTTTTGGATGCGATGGTTTTCAGTCATGGTATTGGATGCTTATGCATGTATAAACATGTATTATAACATTGAAAGGAACATAATGAAAAATCAAGCTGGTAGTCCCGGTTTTGGGATTTAGGGGAAATCTATGTGTATATGTGTTTTATGTGTTATGCTCACGCATTGTGTATTTTCTATATTTTAGAATTCGTATGCAGGTAATTTCTATATAGGGATAAAACCTAAATTTGGTATGAGAGGTGTTTTGGCTTCAAGGGGAGGCCTTAGTTGCTAAGGGGTTTCGCTCAGGCCTGTGGTAGGCCCTATGTAGTGGGAGATTTGTAGGATCGATTCTGGTGGTGAAAGAAGATAACGAGTAGTGGAAAGATAGTGATCAAGAAATTTAATGGTCAGAGTTTTGAGTTGTGGAAACTCAAGATGGAAGATATGTTGGTGGATAAATATCAGTGGATTGTGGTAGATCTGGGTACTAAACCAATGGGAGCATTCGATAAATAATGGAAGAAGTTGGATCGGAAGGTAAAGAGCAGAATAAGATTGTGTGTTTCAGATTCAGTGTTGCTAAATGTATCAGGGGAAGCTACGGCTAAGGCTTTGTGGGACAAGTTGGGGACTTTGTACAAATCTAAGACTCTAGTGAAAAATTGTTCCTACAGAAAAAGCTATATAACCTGAGGATGAAATATGGAGACCTAATGATAGAGCATCTGAATGTATTTAATACTGTGGTAAGTCAATTATTATATGTTGATATTAAAATTTCAAATGAAGATAAGTGCATCAGTTTGTTGTGTTATTTACCATATTTGTGGGATAGTTTGGTTATTGCAATAGGTAGCAATGCAATTGCCTTACAGTTTGATGAAATAGTCTCATGCTCACTGACAAAGGAGATGATATGGAAAAATATGGAGAGACAGAACGGTGATGCCTTTCCTATACGAGGATGGTCCTAGAACAAAAACAAAAATAAGTCATCAAGTGGGAGATCTAAATGTAGAGGGAGATCGAAATCTCCAAGAAAACCTTTAAAGGTGGTTTGCTGGAAATGCAGAAAGGAAGGGCACTAAAAAAGGGTCTGCAAATCTAAAGCTCTTGACAAAGGAAATGGATCTTATGATACTCCTTCTGCAGAGGCAAAAACCACCTCAGATGAAGGTGGGATGTGTACTTGGATTCTTCAAGTACACATGTAGATCATGAGGCATGGTTGATTGACTCAAGTGCATCCTTTCACTTCACTCCCTATAGAGAGTGGTTCTGTGAGTATGAGAAATATGATGGTGGTGATGTCTTATTAGGGGATGATAGGAAGGCTAGAATCATTGGTCGCTGAAAAGTAAAGTTGAAGTTGCAAGGTGGAAGGGTTAGAACACTTCCGGATGATGCAGGTGTAAAAACAGTGTTCGAGAAGGATACCTGCAATATGGTTCAGGAAGCATTGGTATTGATGTGGGGAGTTTGGATTGGAACTCTGTACAAGTTGCAAGGTAGCATTGTTGTTGATGGGTGCAACAGTTCTGTGGTTCCTGAAAGTGGAGCAGAAAATCTAGTGGTCTCTGGAGAAGAGACCATGCTATGGCATCAAAGGCTTGGACATATTGGAGAGAAGGGATTTTTAATACTTCATGGTAAAGGTATGGTAGAAGGTATGACTAATAGCTCTTTGGATTTTGATTTCTGTGAAAATTGTGTATATTGGCAGCAGAATCGTGTGTTTCCCCTTTGGTGGTAAGAGGGCGAAACAAATATTAGAGCTTGTGCATAGTGATGTGTTTGGACCTGTGAAGGTTCCATCACTGGGTAATTTTGCGTACTATGTATCATTTATATATGACTTCTCAAGGAATACTTGGATATATTTCCTCAAGAAGAAATCTGAAGCCTTTGATAGGTTTAAAGAATTTAAGGCTCTGGTGGAAAACCCGACAAAGAAGAAGATAAGGGTGCTAAGGACAGATAACGGTGGAGAGTTTTGCAGTAAGGAATTTGAATAATTTTGTAAGAAGTGTGGTATATCATAACAAAAGACTACTCCATACACACCTAAGAAAAATGGAGTTGCAGAAATAATGAACAAGTTGTTGATGGAAAGGGCAAGAAGCATGCTCAATGGTGCCAGGTTAGGATAGGAATTCTGGGCAGAGGCGGTGGAGACAACATGTTACCTTGTCAATAGATCACCTTCATCAGCGTTGGACGATAAGACTCCACAAGAGGTATGGACTGGTAAGAAACCCTCTCTTTCACATTTGAGGATATTTGGATGTGATGCATATGTACATGTTCCAAAGGAGAAAAGGACCAAGTTGGATTGTAAATCTGAAAAGTGCATCTTTATTGGGTATAAAGATGGTTTAAAGGGTTATAAGATTTGGAACCTAGTAACAACGAAGGTTGTGTACAACTGAGATGTGGTGTTGATAGAGGTGAAAAATGTTATTAAACATGATGTCCCATCAAAGGAACCTGAGAAGATATAATTTGAGCTTAAGGAGGAAGAATCAAACTCTATAGCAGAAGAGGAAGCAGAAGATGAAGAGCCACAAACTCTGGGTGTGAGAAGATCAGTTCAAGAAAGAAGGTAGCCAAAAATGTATAGTCCATCTTCTTTCTATTAAAATTTTTCTTTATCTATTATTGATGATGATCCCAGAACTGTGAAGGAAGCAGGAGATTCAGAGGATGGAAAACTCTGGAAAGAGATCTTGGTTGATGAAATGGAATCTTTGCACAAAAATGAGGCTTGCGATCTGGTGGAATTTGCGGCTGGAAGGAAACCCATTGGATGCAAATGGGTTTTCAAGAAGAAGACAAACGCAGAAGGAAAGATGGAGAAATACAAAGCTCGGTTAGTAGTGTTACACTAAAATTTGTCACCATGACTATCTGCAGTTAGTATGGTTCCATCAACAGTCATACTATCCTCCTTGTCAAGCCTTATACCTCTGCTCTCCATGTCAAACTTCAAGAAAGAGAGAAAGTCATTAAAAATCATGTTTATCTCTGGGTACGCAGGTTCTCTCTACCTTGCCTGCGTGTACGCATCCCAAGCTCATTGTACCTATGTACTTGTACACTCTGTAAGTCAAGGGATGGGTGCATACTCCTGTAAAGGTCAAAAGGCGCGAGTTTCATCTTAAAAAAGTTACTTGTGGTCATTTCTAGAGCATTCTAGAAGATTGTTTGACGTGTATTGAGCGCCTCCAGATGGTTTATGCATCCCTATGAAAGAGGAACTTATCCCATCAAGAGAGGAGCTACCCCATCCAAAAGAGGGAGTATCCCATTGATGTTGGACCTGAATAACTTCCTCTAGAACACTATAAATACAGGCATTGGGCCAAAGGAGGAGAGGTTGAAAGCTGAACATTCCAAAGGGTAGATGCTGCTGGAATTAGGACTTCCTTGTAGAAGCTTGTGAGGAGAGATTACCATCCTTTCTTGTTTCATTTGGAAGTGGGTGAGCTTATCAAGTAAAGGAAAACTCTTGTTGGACCCTGGGAGGAACTTGCACAACACCAAGGCTCAGGTTGTAATGGTTTCTTTTGTTTCCTATTAATACAAATAAGTCCATTCTTCTCAACAATTTGTTATTAATGAGTTGTTTCATATACTCCTTGGTCTATATGTTGAATATGTTTTATTTCATGGGATATTCAGGTGCTATGTAATCGTTTGATTGTTAGTAAATGCAGGTTTCGAAGTGAAGGAGGAGCTCATCTGGATCGACGAGGCTAGACTACTACAACAACATTGGACTACAGGTAGGATCTAAAACACTTGGTTTCTCATGTGATAAATGCATGTTTAGAGAAGGATTGCTCTTAATTGTCTTGTTTGTCACTAGAAAGTCTTAGGCTTCTAGGGAGGTTAGTTTTGTCCTCAAGATTAACTCTTTCCACATGACAGGTAGCAAAAGGTTGTTCCCAAGTGCTGGGAATTGATTTTGGTGATATTTTTCTCCTATTGCTAAGGTAGCTTCTGTTATTTTACTTCTATATGTTGCTGCTGCTTTTGATTTTGAGGTGGAACAAATGGATGTGAATACAACATTTATTTATGGGGATCTAGAAGAGGATATCTACATGAAGCAACCTAAAGGTTTTGCTGTGAAGGGTAAGAAAGAACGGGTATGAAAGTTAAAGAAGTCTCTATATGGGTTAAAACAGTCACCAAGGATGTGGTATCAGAAATTTGGTACATTTATACAGGGAATTGGCTTCACTAGAAGCAAAATAGATCACTGTGTTCATTGTAAATTAATTGGTGACTATGTTACTTATCTGGTCTTATATGTGGATGATATGTTGTTGATTGGAAATGACAAAGAAATTATCTAAGATTTGAAGACCCAATTGTCCTCCAAATTCGACATGAAAGATCTTGGTGTTGAAAACCATATTTTAGGCATGGAAATTAAAAGATATCGGGTGAACAGGAAGCTCTGGTTAAACTAGAGGAAGTATGTCGAGACAATATTGCAAAGGTTTAATATGCAGGATAGTAAACCGGTGAAGGTTACTATTCCTGTAGGTGTAAAGTTGTCTGTTGAATAGTGTCCCAAGACATAAGAAGAGGAAGAGGACATGTCCAATGTTCCATATGCAAGTGCAGTCAGTAGTCTGATGTATGTGATGGTCTATACTAGCCCAGACATTGCACATGTAGTGGGAGTATTGAGCAAGTTTATGTCAAAATCAGGGAGGAGCACTCAACAACTGTGAAGCGGGTTTTCAGGTATTTGCGTGGCACTAGTGATTATGGTTTGTGATATGAAGGGAGACCAGGATTGGACAAAGTTTTGGATGTTGGTGGCTTTCTTGATGCGAACTAGGCTGGAGATTTGGATCAGAGAAGATCGAGTGTTTAACCTATTTGGAGGTGCAATCAATTATATGAGTAAGAAAAAATCTGTAGTGGAACTATCAACTACAGAGGTAGAATACATGGCAGCCACACATGCAAGAAAGGAAGCAGTTTGGTTGAAGAGATTGTGTTCAAGTATGGGGTTAGTATAGGGAGTTATAAGGATAGACTGTGATAGCCAAAGTGAAATTTTCTTGGCAAAGAACCTTGCTTACCATTCAAATACAAAGCACATTGATGTTAAATATCGCTTTCCGAGGGATATGATAGAAGAAAAAAGGGTGTTGCTAGTAAATGTGCACACTTTGAAGAATACTGTAGATGCATTGAAAAAATCTGTGAACTCTGAGAAGTTATATCGGTGTAGAGAAAAAATGGGCATTGTAGGGTTGGATAAATGATCAAGCTCTCTTGTGGCCTCCTATGGAAAGAAAACAACAATTGGGAGAATGTTGGGTTGTCTTATATTCTTTCCACGACTAGCACACGTAGTTAACTGGGGGCTTAGAGGGGGGGCGAAGTCCCCCCTTCGTTGTGCTGATTGTGTAGTAGGGGGGTTTGAGGGGGCTAGATGGCCCTCGTCTACGGGATCTGGGGCAGTGCCTAGGGAAATTTTTTTTGGACCCTATATTAGGTTGGGCATACCTACCTATGGTTTTGTGCATGGTTTTCACACATGGTTTTGGACGCGATGGTTTTCAGTCCATGGTTTTGGATGCAATGGTTTTCAATCCATGGTATTAGATGCTTTGGCATGTATAAATATGCATCATAACATTGAAAGTAGCATAATGAAAAATCAAGCTGGTAGTCCCGGTTTTGGGATCTAGGGGAAAGCCTCTGTGTATATGTGTTTTATGTGTTAAGCGATCACATTGTGTATTTTCTGTATTTTAGAATTCGTATGTAGGTAATTTCTATATGATGTTAAATCCTACACTCTACACCAGTTCTCACATTACTAGACTTGCAATAACCATTTGAGATCGAGATAGATGCCTTTGACTATGCTATTGGGGCAGTCCTTACTCAACAGGGGCATCTAGTGGCATATCACAGTGAAACAATTTCAGACACAATCCAGAAGTATCCCACTTATGAAAAAGATACGTATTCCATTGTGCATGCCTTACAACAATGGAATCATTACATTTTGGGGAAGGAAATAGTCATCCACACAGACCACTGACCCCTGCAATTCATACAGATGCAAGGGAAGTTGCAGAATGATCACCATCAGAAATGGTCCACATAACTACAACAGTTCCATTTGAATATCAAGTACAAGAAGGGAAACATTAATAATGTTGCAAACTACCTCATTTGATCACCAATCATGGTGTTAACCAATGTGCTCAACTCTTGTGGGTATGAGACTTCAGATTGACCATTTTTCTACAAACGCAACCCAAAATTCGTCCACATATACCATATGCTCTTGGAGGGTCAGTAAGTTCCAGATTTTCACCTTAGTGATGCAATATTATGCCACCTAGGATGCCTTTATGTTCCCTTAACTGAGCGTGCCAAGATGATTTTGGAAGTGCACTCAGTCGAGTCGCTAAGCATTTCAAGGTCGAGAAAATAGTCGCAGTACTGCAGAATTATTTCTATTGAATGAATCTTCAACAAGATGTCATGAAGTACATCAGATTCTACACTACATGTGCCATTGCCAAACTAACCATCAAGAAGTAAGGCCTCTATACTCCACTGCTTACCCCTATTCGACCTTGGGAATCTATCTCCATTGATTGCATGTCAACCCTTCCTTATACTAAGCATAGAAAATACCATGTTTTTGTGGTTGTCGACAGATTCTTGAAGATGGCCATTATGGTGGCCTACAAGAAGAATATCATAGCAGAATCCACTTCTAAACTCTTCTTTGAATGAGTGCGGGTACACTTTGGGATCCCAGAGTATGTCATCTCATATTGGGATAGAAGGCTCCTCAATACATTTTGGTCCAATAGGTTGATTGATACTAGACACCAAGCTCACTAAGTCCACAACTTTCCATCCCCAAACTGATGGTCAGACAAAGGTCATCAATAGGATGATCATACATATTTTGCGCATGTACAACTCAAAGCATCCACACATATGTGATGAGAGCCTACTCTATTTCTGTCACAGCTATAACCGGGCTCTACACAACTCGACTGGCCACAACCCTTTTGAGGTGGGCTTGGGATTCCAGCCACTATGTCCCATTGATGTGGACATGCCATTTGCAGCTACTCAAGTAGATTTGGCTAATGCCAATTCAAAGCCAATAAGGTAAAAAAATTCATTGAGCACATTCAACATATTGGCCAATAGGTCCATGACATATTGGATAGAGCCAATGGTAAGTACAAGCAGTGGCATGATCAGCATTGAGTGCGACACAAGTTCTAGGCGGGAGACAAAGTTTGGCTACATTTACAGAAGGAGAACCTCGTTGGGCCCCACAACAATATTTTCCCGCTCTGATATGGGCCATACACCATCGTGAAGGTAGTAGGGGACAATGAATTTGAGCTCACTATTCCACCATTACTTGGTATGCACCCAAAGTTCAATGTTTGACCCTATTTTCTACCATTGTTGGACACAACCGACATTGTAAAATAACACACCAATAGAATTAAACCTATACTGCATGGAATAGGCCACAACTAATCAAATCATGGACACACAGATCAAAAACACCTAACAACAAAGGATCCAACTTTATCAAGTTATCAAAGTAGGCCAACTCCTTCACTAGGGCAAGTGGCTCACGAAGGACCAAGTTCAGCAGAAGTTTCCTCATCTCATGGAGGAACTCAATGCAATGGGGGCCAATGCTTTCTAAGGGAGAAGGAATGATCCTAGTGGGTATTGGTAGCCACTTGGATATTCCACTTGGACCACCACCATTGTTTCTTTCAGTTTTTCAATTTCCCTAATTGTAACACAACTTACTATTTTTGGCAGTTTTTTGGGTTGTGAACTTCTGGAGTCGTTTTGTGGCCCTAAACGATGAATTTTGGAAAATCACCAGCTACTCATATAAGCTTTCAACTAAAAATTTCTATCTTTATTTGTAGTCCTAGGATAGATCTTTCTAATGAGATATCGTGTGCATCAAACAAAGATCGAATGCCAAAGTTACGACCCTGGGAAGTTGATGTGCCAATTTACCCTAATGGGGTCCATAGATTGGTGTTCCTTCCCTTATGGTTGGGCTTTTCGTTTTTTGGGTTTTCCATTGTTTCTCATTAAGAAATAGGCCTTCAAGCCTCATTGTAATATAGTTTAGAGGCTTTAGCCACCACATCTCTTCTCATAGATAAGCTACCATTGCCTGAGCTAGTTTATTTCCATTATGTATGTAAGCATATTTGAGTTCTTTGATATTAATGAAATGAAGTTTTATTTCTACTACATCTTTATGTCTATGGTTATATATATAATTTTTTGCATTCCTATTTAAATTCGGATCAACCCCACATAACACTGTTACAATAACTACAAGTGGGGCACTTTTTTATTGGCCCTGATTACTGCATCAGGGGATGCTATCTCAACTCACACAGGTGTGGCATGGGACGCTGAAAATATTTTTCTATGGGAGTGTGCTCTACAACATATTTTATGAGTAGGCGTTTATGCTTAACCTAATTCTTGCAGTACCAGTGGGGCCTGCTAGGCACCCTCACATGTGGTACTGGGGAGGGGTGATTCCAAGAGCTGGTGGTAGAGTGATGGTGCACTATTGGAATGCCATGGTAGAGGATTGGCTTAACACCAATCCTCAGATCATTATAGAGTTTCCATATCATGGGGTAGACTTCAGACGAGATCCAGATATGGGGTTTCCTCAGGGTGCTTCCTGGGGACCAATAGGTATTTTGTTTTCTTTCATTTGTATACATATGTGTGATTTCATGTATTTGTTTATGGTTTATTATTACGATAATGTTGACACTGTGCTTTGTTTACTTGAAGATGCAGGGCTGCAGGAGGGTCCATGGCCTATCTAGTAGGCCATGATCCAAGGCACTTGGGTGTTCCAGGGGTTAAACCTTTTCCACATAGATCGAGGATACCAAGGCCACTAATTGTTCCTCGGGGTGGTGCAGAGCACCAAATGCAACGACGATGGTTTTAGATTCATAGGCCTTTTGTAGGGGTAGCGGCAGATGAGGATGTAGCTAGATTGATCACCCATGCTAAGGGTACAAAGGCACAATTAGAAGCTTCTAAGGTGGAGGCATGAGGTTACCGTGATACCTGGGGGCATATTGAGTCCCTGACTAGAGGACTGTCTATCGATGGATGGGCTGCCTTGGCAGATATCATTGTTGAGACAAATATTTAATTGGAGCAATCGCAGCCACCATTTTGTTGTCGTATTTCTATGGTGATGGCTACAACTGGTCGGATTTTATCTCTAGATGTAGATATTGGGCCGTGTGAGCTTTATATAGACTTGATGGTTTCTTTTTTATGAGATGATCTATGTACCAGGACAAGCACCCATTTATGAGGATGTCCCCCTATATTTTTGTTGACATATTCTTCCTAGTCGTGGGCGAGTGATTTTTTGTACTCATATATTTTTTATGTATATGCAAGATCAGTTATGGTGGCTCTCATGATGTCTTATATACGTCTATACTTCTGGTGTATTTATGAATTTTTTGTTTTAAGATGTATCTAATGTTGATTCTTTATATATCTTGATGGTTATATATATGGGATTCATGCTAGTAAAGGATTTGATTAGTGATGCAATCAACTATATGATTTTGATTTCTTAGTATATGTGTAAATGTGATTTGATCAAAATATCTAGCTAACCTTTGTGCATGTAAATATTTCCGAAAAAGACATGGATCATGAATTTGAAAGGTCTTGTTTAACTGTGATCCTACTACCTAGGAATCAAGGAATACATGCATGTAACGAATACTTAGTTGGTGGGAATTGGCCTAGAGGCCTATGACGATAGTGTATTCTGCTTGATTGTTGGTGGCTGACCTGAGACAAAGTCCATTAAAGTGACAAGGCATCTGGCCAGAAGAACATATGGCCCATGTTGCAGCAATAAGATTTTGTGACCATTGATATGCATTGTCAGTGAACCCATGGTGAGAAGTTGGAGGAAGATCCATCTATTGACACACAATGAGAGAAGACTTTTTAGAGTGAATCTATGATGAGGAGATCATCATAAAAAATAAGTCATTGTACATACATGTCTACTCTAGCTTTTTTTGGGTGAATTTTTTTGAGGTTGAGACTATTGATAGGATTTTTTAGGCAAGTCTCATCGGGCTCTAATAGTATGTATGCCCCCCTAAGGAGGAAATGCTTGATGATGTATGGGATCTTCCAAAGGGTTTCAAGCTTTCCAGTTCCCACTACTTCCTAGGTGATATCGTAGCGGAGACTAGCTCCCATTTGGTGAATTTTAGAGGGGTGATGTCGTGATCGAACAGGGCCTTGACCCTCTTTTTGTGGGATTCATTATTATGAATGGATTCTCATCGAAGTTCATCGATGAGGTCTAGTTGTACCAACCTTTGTTCCAGAGGTTTGGTGTCATCTAAAATCTCAATGGCTGAGTGCAATGTGGGGATCTCACACTCGATGGGAAGTACTACTTCTATACCCTATACAAGTTGGAAGGGTGTAAACCCTATGGAAGCTTTCACCGTAATGTGATATGCCCATAGGGTGGAGAACACCATGTGGTGCAAATTGTTTTTTTCAATGTTCACCATGTGCTGTATCATGATTTTGAGGGATTTTTTAACGACTTCCACTTGCCGATTGGACTAGGGGTAGTATGGTGATGCAAACTCATGAGAGAAAACAAGATGTTTGGATAGTTCTTGAAAGATTTAATTTTCAAACTATTTACCATGATCCAACCCCAATTCCTTAGGAGCACCAAACCGCGTTATGACATGGTTGAAGAAAAATTATGCAATGGTTTTGGTGGTGTTATTATATGTGGGAATTTATTTCACCCATTTAGTAAAATAGTCCACATCGAACACAATGTATTTGTGGTTGCTGGATGATGGGGGGTTATAGGTCATGAAGTCGATTCCCTTTCAGAAGGGTTCGGCCACTATGACTGGATTTAAGGAAGTATGTGGAACTCAAATCTTATGAGCATACAGTTGGCATCGCTCACATCGTTTGACTACTTGTATGCAACCTTGGAAGAGGTTGGGCCAAAAATAACTAGTGTAGAGGGTATTTTGGGCTGTGGTCATCCCTGATAGATGGATGCCACATTCCCGGTATGGTAGTCATGTAAGGCTTTCTCAGCTTGTTGGTGATTGAGGCATCGACATAGGATGGTATCAATTCCTCATTGATGGAGGACATCCCCTAATAGGAGGTAGAGGGGGCCTTGCTGTCGTATGTGTCTTTGATCGTCATATGTAGGCTAAGGTTTAAACATTTTAGTTAATAAAAAGAGGAGGATATCACTATACCAGGGGTCATCTGTGGGCACTAGAAATAGATGTTCTTCAAGGAGCACCTCATTAATAGGATAGCCTTGGGTCTCTGTTGGGAGGTATGTAACGAATTTAGCAAGAATGAGTTCTTTTTTCCTCTTGGGGGTGTTAAACTAAAGGTCAAACTCTTGTAGAATAACCATCCACCTAACATATTTGTGGTTCATCATATGACGAGTGTGCAGGTACCTCATGGGGTTGATGGATGTTATCACAATCATGGTTCAAAAGATGATATAGTGTCAAAGTTTTTATACAAAATGTATGAGGGCTAAGGCCCTTTTTCTTTAGGTTCATACTTCAATGCAAGCCCGCATAAGTTCTTGCTAATGTAATAAACTACATGCTCCTTATTTTCTAGTCCATCTTGGACTAATACCCCAATAATGGCTACTTCTGATGCAAACGGGTACAAGGGTATAGTCTTTATTTTGATCGGTGGGGGCTAATCAAAGGCACTTGAGACAATGTATCTTTTAAATCATTGAATTTTTTTTGCTCTTGATCATCCCATTGGAAGGGGATGTCTTGACTAATGAGGTGGAGGAAACCTTGTGCGCAAGTGGTGTAATTAAGTACAAATCGACATAAGAAGTTGGCCTTATCCTGCAAGCTTTGTAATTGCTTTAAGGTTTCTAGTGCAGGTACCTCTTTAATGGCTTGGACCTTAAGGGGGTCCACTCAAATCCCTTGTTCAGAAATGATGAAACCCAAAATTCTTCCAACGTTGACTCAAAAGACACACTTGAGGGGGTTCAAGTATAGGTTATACTGTTGACATCTCTGAAACACTAGGTGAAGGTCCTCTAAATGGTTGGTGCATTTTTTGGAATGCATTGTGAGATCATCCAAATATGAAAGGATGAGATAAGATAGGTCATGGAATATGTAGTTCATGGCCTATTGGAAAGTGGCGCCATTAGTTTTAAAACCAAAAGGAATGACTTAGTATGCAAATTTCCCCTAAGGGATGGTGAATGTCGTTTTGTATTGATCCATGTGACGAATAGGAATTTGGTTGTACCTAGAGAACCCATCCATGAATGATAAGGCCTCATGATTGGTGCAAGTATCAATGACTTGATCGATGAATGGTGTTAGATAATTATATTTAGGGAATGCTTTGTTTAGATCAATAAAATCATTACAAACACAAATGGTGATTTTTTTCTTCATGATGGCTAGAGGGTTGGAAACCAAGGATGTGGAAGAAATTGGGTAGATAAATCCATATTTGTGAAGTTTATCAATTTCTTGTTTAATTGTTTTTTCTTTAGATGGATACAACTGGTGTTGCTTTTGTTGGATGGGGTGGGCATCTGACCATGTGTCAATGTGATGTTCCACTATAATGGGACTAAGGCCCGACATCTCAGAGTAGCCCCACACAAAAATATCTCTATATTCTTGGTATAGGGATGTATATGTGATTTTTTCTTCAAGGGAGCATACTGCCCCCAGAGAGATCTTTTCAGTTTTGCCAGGTTTGTTTGAAATATTCACCTTTATGGTTGGTGAAATGTTGGACATCCTCCATTCCTTGAATGCATCAAGTACTGGGATGGGATTTTTGAGCCAGTATACTTTTCCTGGCTGGAGAAAGTCTTTTTATTCAATGACGTAGATGTTGTGGGTCTATGCACTGCTGGGACCAAACTTCTTTCAGGTATAAAAAATTATTGATGGTGCATAGCGTCCCAAGGATATTCAAGTTATGTCATGGCTTCAACAATATCTTCATCTTAATGAAAAATATTATCCAAAGTTGAGTTAGGGTGTGTCAGGTCTTGTAACTGAGACATGGTCTTGGTTGTGCTAGTGGATAAGCAAGAATATGATTCGTTGCTTGAGGTCATAGAACCCATAGAGGTTGATAAAGTGTAGATTGGGTAGTTCTGCATTGTTAGAGTTGGTACCATAGTTGGGGTGGATTTTGTGATCTCGACACTAAAAAATGAGAGCAAGAATTTTGGATCATGGTTCCTATAGATGAGGAAATAAATGTTATATGGTGTTGCGTGTTGTCAACATTGGGTGGTGGAAAAATCTCATTTATGGGTGACTGTGGTTGTCTGGGAGGAAGCCCTTGTGTTATTGTTGGTGTACAAGGGGAAAGAATGGAATCTTCCATATGATGTTGGTTTTGAATCCTAAGATTCCAAAATATATGTAACATGGGGTATGCCTAATTTATATGAGTAGTATCTATAGAAATTCTACATCCGTGCCTCATAGTATAGGGTGTTGATGCCTGGCTACCATATGGAAAGTCTTATCTGTATTGGTGGTGCTGAGGGGGGATAAGATGATATGGATCCCACTTTGTTTTTGGTTGTCATTTCTACTCAAACACGCAAAGAATGAACCCATATGCTTCATTCTTGGAGGGTGGTGAATGCTATGGTGGTTCAATCTCTACTTCAGACAAATCCAAATTCTCTGGGATAAGTCGCCACATGAATCCTAACAATGGACGGAATAGAGAAATATGGGAATGTGATTCTTGTACCTTGATCTTGTTGGTTGGGTGGTGTGGGGAACGAGATATAATCAGTTGAATTCTCGTAACTCAGGGTATTGGTTTATTAAACATTCTGATGTGTCACATAGAACACAATTAGTTGACGTTGTGGTATGTGTCTACTGAGATCACCTCTGATCATTGGTGGAGGTTAATGGAACTGTTGAAGGAGAGGAGTAAGAAGCTTATTCTCTTATGGCATAAAAAATATTTTTGGAACCATCCTTTTTGGAGAGTAATGGGGAATTGGATTGGGTGAGTGCCACTAACACATCCCTATATCGAGGAACTTCGGGGAAATCATGGGTATAATGCCCGTACTCTGTGCAGATGGAACATGCGTGATTGGTGCGTAATGATTTAAGATGTGTGGGCATGTAGCAGATCTTTGAGCTCTTTTAATTCAGGGAACTTATTGGTGGGGTGCTCTATGGTTATACACAAGGCGCAAGGTTGAGGGACCATGGAAGAGGGAGCATTTGGGGTTTCTGCCTTTTTATGCTTTTTATTATCCTTTAGTTTTTCCTCAATTGGTGTTAGTATCGACACTTCTTGTGGCTTAGGCAGTACCTGGGTATCAGATATATGGGGTGTCAGATTGTCCTCATGAGGAATAGGGACTACTCCTACTGTAATGTAACCTATGTTAGCTGGCGTGGCTCTAGAGGCCAAATACCAGACTTGTATTGTGAGGGATATGTCAGGAAATGTGAGTGTTTTGATGAATTGTTGTGAAGAAAAACTTGGTGGTGGATATAAGAAGGGTGTATTAGTGATAAAGTGAGGAAAAATATTTGGATTGGTAACAACATCATTGTTATCATCCAAAACTGGTTCTTTAGTTTGGGTGGTGTTTGATGAAATCATGCACACTAATGCTGTGGTATTTGGGAGAAGCTCTTGTCTTATGGAGGATCTCATGGGAATGTTCCTAGGAGATTTGATGGCTTAAAATGGCATGAGCTAAGCTCAGTGTAAGTAGTGATCACCTCATGGGATGAAAAAACTAAGGGAAGTAGGCCATCTAGTGTGGGTAATTTTTCCTTCTCGTAGTATGTGAGTTAATCAATGGTAATGATATTTCCATTATGGGGGAACATCATTATTCTGAAAATTTATGAGGTGACCATGAGAATTCCATACATATAACTTCAGCCTAGTAGGATGTTGTAATCCAACTAGGCATCTAGTACTTCAATGTCTATTAACACAGTTTTTCCAACCAACTTAACTAGAACACTAGGGTATAAACTAACGGGAGTTGAAGGGTGTCTATCATATTCTTTGAGCGTTATGTCAAAAGGCTTAAGTTCATGAGATCCTAATTTCTTCCAAATGGATTTGGACATGATACATGTGGAAGTCCCTTCGTCGATAATTCAATGATGGAAGTTGATATTTTGGACTAGGATAGGGATTTGGAAAGCGATGATTGAGGATAGCCATGGATTATCTTTCTCCAAGTCAAATACCATTGGGTGGGAATCAAATGGGTCAATTGTGGCTAGAGAAGAAAGTAAGGATTTCCACTAGGTTGGGCATGTTTGCAGGACTTCTAGAATTGATGTAGCTGATGGTGATTGTGCTAATTGATCGAGTATGTTGTAGCTATCAGCTTCTTTTGAGTTGTTTCTTGTGCACAGAAGGTTCCTTTGACCATTTTAGGCATGGCTTCTATAGAAGGTCGATGGATGGTCAATAATCCAGTAGGTATTTCTGTAGTTGAGGTGGATGAATTGGGCTCTAGGGGAGCTTCATAACTTTGGTTCCTTCTTTGGAAGAGGATATATTCCCCTTTCATGAAAATATCGTGATTAGGAGTGTTATGGAGGTTCCCTCAAGATGGGGAAGGGGTCCAACATCATTGTAGCTTGTTGAACACCTTCCCCCTACTCTTGTATCCTTTTTAAATCAGGAAACTAAGGATGGTAGTGGGTATAATGATCGTACTCCACATAAATAACGCATGCATGATTAGTCTAAACACTTGTGTTCTTGCCTTGTTTCTGTGACTTATTGTTGGCCATTTCCTAGTTTTGATTATAGTTGGGATCGTTCCTTCCGAGTGCCCTTGGGGGTTGTTGTTGATTGCTTCCCCTTGCTTAGTTTCTCCATTTGGCTTACTTTCTAGTTTTTTCTTAGTAGCATTGGAAGGATTAGTTGAAGTCAGTTGTTCCTTCGATTGTTGTTCTGAAGCGAGAGAAGATTGCACTAGATTCATCTGTGCACTATTCTACGTTGGTAGGATGTTCTATTGTTATGCTGGTAAAGGAGAATACTAGTTTCCTTGTCCACAGTTAATGTACTAACTCGAGGGAGTAGCCATTATGTCTATATTCCTCTAGGACTATTGGTTCCCTTGAGGGGGGAGGTACAAGCCTCCTTGTGAGCACTGGTATTGGTTAACCTTGTTGACTATGGTTTGCATAGGTGCAGGTTGACCATTATAGTACCCTATATGTTGCAATGGTGGTGCATTGTGTGTAGCATCATATGCTTAGCCATTGTACAAATACCCATGGTTTTGGTAGTTATTGCTATGTTGAATCTGGGATAGGGACCCAATTAATCCATCAGTACCATTGGATGTGCTTGGGATCTCTTTATAAGTTTGCAAGCACGTGGAATTTGTAATAACATGATAAATGTACCCAACTGGGTATAGATAAGCTCCATCAATTTGGCTTTATTAATGGCTTCTACCTTGATTTGTGGGGATAAATTTTCCACTTCCTTAGATATTTCATATGTGAGGGTTCTCAAGAATATATCCAAGAGGACTTTATCTCCAAACTGGGCTTTGCATGGGCTACAACGTTTTTTCCATTCATGAGATGGTTCGAGATGTGAGTAGTGGGTGTTTGTTTGAAGTTGGTGAGAAGTTCCACAATCGAATCATGGTGGAATGGGAGCTTTAAGAAGGTGATAAAAGTAGTAGTTAATAAGCGAAAGTTATCATGTGATATATAGGGTTGGTCCACATACCATTTTGAAGTAGACCCAGTTAGGCTGTGTTGAAATAGTCATAATATAATAGTATCTTCTGTGAAACTATTAGATGAACACCATAGGTGAAATATCATGACATGGTTGCACGGTTCTTCACCCTGTTTTCCCTCAAACTTTAGAATGTTCAAAGGGAGCTTGGTGGGCATAGATGGCTAATTTTGGCCATGGGCAATTGGGTCATTAGTTAGCTTGTTTAAATCTAGTAGGTTTAGTGAAGCTATGAATGGGATTTGTGCATTTTCTTCCATCTTAAAAGTATTCTCAACATCTATATGCAATGGAGCCCTCTGTGGGGATGTCATAGGAGATATACCTCGATGGGTATCTCGAGGAATGTCTGGAGGAGATGTGTATGCACTCCCAAAAGAGGTAGCTTGTGGGGAACCTTCTAGAGTGGTGAAGGGTGTACTTTTTCTAGGGAGGAGTTCTGAGAAAAGATGCACCAATAAGGGAAGACCCAATATTGGTGGCTGAGTGATGTTCTCTCTGCATAAATGGTGGAAGTCCTGGCACACCTTCCGATAAGGGGGGGAAGTTTAAAACATGTTTAGATTGACAGGGAGCCATGGGGTCCCCTATTGTGTAAATTTAGAGTGTATGCTACTTTGTGTATGGTGAGGGAAGGAGATAAATATCAATGCAATTGATCACATACATAAAGCATATTGAAAATATAAATGGTCTATTTTCCTTTAATTTAATCTATGTGATCAAGCAAACAAGAAAAAGGTTCATGGTAGTCAGTTACTAGTACCGAGCATTAGATGGGTAAGGTAGTCCCAAAGAGTACTGCATGCACTAGACCTAAGCTGAACCCCCTCTTAATCGACTCTCTGACATGCTCTAATATTCTTTTCTGTGAGATGATTGAAGGATTTTAAGGTCCCTAGAAAGTTGACAACTATGTTTCAATGGTGTATCATGATCATGAGATATTATGGGATGCTTGTCCCCAATGGTCCTAACCTAAACTATATTGTTTTTGGTGGCCCCTATGGGGAAATTTAATTGGTTCAAGTTATGGTTGTTTTTAAGGAGTCTTAATTCACTTATGGAGTGATTTTTGTAAGCCAAAATAGACTAAGCACCCAAAGCTCCAAAAAATGGATACTCCTTGAGTAAAAAACATATCAAGGCTTAGTGTGTGATGCAAGTGAACATACAAAGTGTGATAAGATGTGGATATGTGATGATCCTTATCAATATTCTTCTAATTATGCTAAGTGTTGATTGTTCATTGCATGGAAAACATAAACATATTTGTGGATTATTGGCCACTTACTGTTTTCCTAATAAACTACATGGAGTTTAATAAGGGAGCTAGAAATTCAATTGTTTTCGATAAGGTTTTCATATGAAATCACAGGTTCATCCAAGAGATGCAAGGGAAACAAAGATTACTTACTTTCTCTCGTAACATTTTCTCCTAGCCCCAAAAAAATGATTTGGTTATTAGTAAGATTAATGGATGATGGACCACTTCTTCAATAATTAAGCTATGTGATTTGCAAAAAAATTAAGCAAAATAGTTGGAAAAATATATGTTGAATTTAGCCACTTATTTTTCTCCCTAATTAAGCTATACGGGTATTTACAAATACATAATGAAAAATACTCTATTTGCTTCACTAATTATGGTTCGTAAAGCAACCAAAGGTATTAAATAGAAGATATTGAATGCAGAGGTGAAAGAAATTCACTAAAAGTTTCCAATCACTTGAGAAAAGAGAAAAAATACAAATGTTTTAGAGCTTTCTATTGATCTCGTGGTTTTTTCAGACATAGACATGCGCTCGCGTCTATTACAGAAAAATGTGTGTCGTCTGCATCAATTATAGAAAAAGGCACATGGGCAACAAAACAAAGTTCACTTCCACGAGCTTAGAATAGGTCCTGGGGGTCTGTAAAAAATCCAAAGAGGTGAAGAGTGCCTTGTAAGATGGTTATATTGAGGTCCTGCAAAAACAATCTCTAGATTAATGAAAAGAGAGTAGTATGGTCATCATTCCTATTGTAGTGTTTTTGGAGCACAAGTGTACAAAAATATACCCCCTTAGCAGTGGATTGTTCCCTACAAAGGATCACAGTCAAAATTGGTGTTGTTAGTGGACAGACTTAAATAAACACAAAATTGTAAATAGTGGAAACAATGCATACATAAAAATAAACTAAAAAAAAGGTACATAAATAAAACAATGCTCAAATGGAGAAAACTCGTCAATAATATATGGAAAAATATCCCTTTATTGATTGTTGGTGGAAAAGGTTGAATACAATAGATGAATCTTAGAAACTTGAAGATAATTCTTTGAGCTATGGAGCTAAAAAATCCTCAGTAAGGGGGTTTATTTCCTCAATATCTTTGCAAGTTTCTCCTCTCTCTCAAAGAAGTGTGAAGACTCTCCAATGGTGGATTCCTTTTCTCTCACTAAGATGATGGGTTGCTTAGAAGAAATATTACCAACATGTTAGTGCTCTTCACTTCTTTAGCTTCAACAATGCAATGGTGGTTTTCTCAAACATCAATTTGGCTAGCATAACAATGTCTCATGTTTTGGCTCTGCCATGGCCTGTTTATAGAAAATGTTTGGATCCTTCTTCCCTCTCTTGGTACATGTATGATAAAGACACATGAGTAGGACAAGATGATTCCATTGAGGGTTGCATATCTCAAAGGCAACTCGAATTCGGTTGTACTGAAATGAACTCATGTTAGAGAATCGACCCCAAGTGTATAAAGTGGTCCCAGATCGTTGAGTCATCCTTTTCTACAACCATGTGAATTTTGGAGATTCATTCACACACGTGTGTTTATCAAAGAAATAGATGCATGAAATCAATTGTTTTTCATTTATAAATATTGGACCTTAGGAGAACTTTAATTTTTTTAAATTCATGATATATTTGGCTAGAAAATGTCCACCTGTACATTCTACTAAACACTTTTAGGTCTTCTGGACTGCACTAACAGGTGTATGATCTTTTGGTGTTAACACCAAATACTGAAAGAGAGGAAGTTAAAATCCATGAGGTTTTCACTCTATTAAAAGAAAGAAACTCATAAATAAAGGTCCCTCCTTTGAGAGATATAGAAGCTACTACTGGTTCATCTTTAGAAATGCCTCCCTAGAATGATATATATAATTTTTTTAAGCACTAGGACCTCCCATATTCGCACCACATAATGACTAGAATTTTGGGAAATTTGACAACTATGTCTTTAGTTTTAGTAGATAATATAAATTACATTTAACTGTAGCAAGGATCCCAATTTTAGTAGATATGGAAACCCTAGAATGGGTAATCAAACATAGTAAGCTAAAGAGTTACATGGTGAATAATGATAGATGATATTGTAATGGAAATTTCCTACCCGTAGAGGTTTCACGATACTATAAGTTCTTAGACCCTAAAGGGATCCTAAAGAACTATTTTTTGCTATCATTTTATGATAAGTATGATATAGGAAATAATTTAGCTAGTTGGTAAAAGGAATATAAAAATATACTTCACTAGGGCCAAGAGAACACCCAGCGAGAGGTCTGTGAGAACCTTATATGCACCTCATGATCTTGATATGTAGACTGTACAAAAAAAAATGTTGTGCATAGTTCTTAGATTCTTTATATCCCATAACTTATACCATATCTATGTAGGAAAAAATATTGAATTGGGGAGCCATCATATTTATCCAACTCAAAACCAAAATTGAGAAGATACAAATACTAGACTTGATGAAACCCCAATGTTTTACATGACATCCTATTTAGTAGATGTCATTTGTACAAGGAATTTTTATGGGTTATGTAGCATAATGGTAGCCATAAGGTAGATGGTACATGCACACTTCAATATTCTATGGTAAAATAGGTACAATGTGTTTTATTTTCTTATCTATGATACTTTTGTTAGAAACTAGATCAATACTGAGAGAGTGCATGAATCAATAGTGAAAAACTTATAAATTTTCTTCATTAATTAGACCTTTAAACCATTCATAAACTAAAGAACATAAACAAGTATTAGAGCATCAAACATAGACATGAAACATGAAAACATTACCTAGAAGGGACACAAGGTTTTTTGCTGGAAAACCCCTCTCAAAGGCAAAAACCACCCTTGTTGTTGTTGCGTTGCTCAAAATATTTTATTATGTTAAAAAACGTATTTACATAGAGACTTAGTTGGCTACCATCAAATGTATATATCTTTATCATATGGAGCATTGGACAACCATTTTTTGGAAGCCACTATGACCAAGGATCCTTTCTTGGTGACTCCCGAACTATCAAATGACTCTATAGACTCCTATGTGGTGGAAGCCACCATGACCAATGAGCCTTGCCCAGTTTCTTTTGAACTTTCCAACCAGCATTCGATAGAGAAAATGGCTAGCTATATTGATTTCACTAGAGTCTCCTAACTCCACCCATTTATGTGGTTATTGTTTCATACATTTTTAGACTGAAACCAAGAACTTCTCAACAAGAAAACTACAAGAAAAATATCTTCAAGGCACAAAATCAAAACACCAAAATAAAATGAATCATCATAAATGCTACATAATATGATCTGATAAATGCATTATCAAAAACCCTCTCCGCACTAAACATATTTTCTCCTAAATGACTATTGCATACAAAAAAATAAACAAGGGATCATGCAAGTTTAATCAAACACCAAAAAAACCTACAACTAATCCACACTTCATCTCCTCGTTCTCTACATGAAATGTTGACTGAAATATACCATTGCTACCACTTGCTATTGCTATGAACTAATTCTAATTTTTTTCATAATAACCAACGAAAATTTTAGGGGATAATATTCACACATGGGCTAATATTCCATACCTTTTCCAAAAAAAAAAATTCTCCAATTTCCATTTTTCTAAAAATTAATTTGCCCAAATTTTATAGTATAAAATTATTTTATCTTAAAAATCACCAATATTATATATTGTCTAATATAAAATAATTATAATATAATTATTTTTACAAAATTATCATCAAACATTTTAAAATTTAGATATTAGGGACTAGTAAGATTTGTCAAGGTCACTAAACTTTAAGATAAATTTCCATCCTTAAAATTTTCCCTCATAATAACGTGCATAACCTGCTCACTCTTCTCTTCTCTCACACACTCTCAACACAATACAAAAACAACCAAATGAACTCAAAGCCTTATTTTATTTATAATTTTTTGAGATGGTTAAATCACTAAATGCAACTTTGTCATGGAGCTTTATTCATACACTTGGAAAATTATCCAACACTTGAATAGATCCTCATCCTTGAATTGATCTGCCACTTTCTTCATTGTATGTGAGGTATTTTAATTTTAACCACTTTCTAGATGATGGTTAACTTTTTTTAACTTTGTTATGAAAAATTCCAAACAAATAGTCGAAAAAACACATAAAAATGTTTGATATGCAAGACGAATCCATAGGAAAAACATTTCAAAATGGGGTAATTTTCCCTCCACTCTATTGACTTGCATCAACGTACTCTTATCCAAGCCTTGGCCAATGTTAGTAATTCTCTGTGACCACTGGTAACCTATGTTACCCCTCATTTTACCTCCTTCCTCATGGAATGTGCCAATTATGCTTTGGGAGGTGTATTCGCTGTGACACACCCCCTCAAAAAAAATTCTTACACTTGAATTTTGGAGCCTAACTATGATCGTAGTATCTGTTGTTCCATGATAATTCATATTTTCTTCATGGTCAGTTGATGTTCCCTCATATTCTAAGTGTCAAAGTGACTTGCTCATGCATGCTCAATTTTGAAGAATTTATAAGTGCACTTCTTCCAATGTAAGCTTGCGTTGGCACTTCGCAACTCTTAAAGTTAAGGATTGTGCACTCACAATTGGTTGTGACTGGAAAATATTTAAGGACAATTTACTATGCAACCCATATCAATAGTAAGGTTGCACTCTCTATTGCTAGCCTCCTCACTTTGATTGCAATTGGACTTCTATTTCAGTGATCTTTCACAACAGTAATTTTGGCACACCTGTGAAGCTTTCATGTTCACGACTATCATTTATGTTGTAGAAACTCCTTGTATATTCAAACTACAAATTGTAATATGCTAAAACAATTGACTTGAATCTACTATATTCATCAACAGGAATAATAAATGATCAATGAAATCACGAAGCATATAATAGAAATAATTCAATTACACATAACACAATAATTTTCTAGAGAAAGCCAGAGCTAAAAACCCTCACTATTTGTATATTGAATTAGTCAAATAATTTGGATGAATACAATATTCTCTGCTCAACCTTGAGCTCAACCTGCATGATTATTTTCTATCCTTAGCCTGACTAACTAACTTTTTCCAATACTTAGCCAAATTTCCAAGCTCTTAATTCCTTGTCTTGTTCCCTTGAGAACTACTTAATTCCTTGTTCTGTTCCCTTGGGAAATAACTCCTATTTAATGTGGAAATTACTCAATTATGAATTTTTCAATCCTCATATGCCTTCCTCTAATTACGTGCACCATCACTTTAATTTAGATGATTTTACAACTAATAGTACATTGTCCCTGAACTCCAATCTCAACTAGGTCTTCCTCTGATCTGACATGCATGATTTAATTATGAGTGAATCTTCATTTTACTGGTTGATCACTGCAGATAACACCCCAGCACTACAGGATACAACCCACTACTATAGGTTATACCCCACTACTATAAGTTACACCCATTGTTCGATAGGAAACACCACATTGTACATCAAGAAACACCCCACTCGATTACAAGTTACATGCCACTACTGCAGGTTACACCCCACTACTGTAGGTCACACCCCACTACTGGATCTCCCACTAATTCCTCGATCAATTGGAACTAGTTTAAATGAATTTAACTCAGTTATAATGAATTAAATAATTACAACTCAAAATAAGCTCAAATAGTGCTCCTAATTGTAGCAGACACTCTACATGACTCTAGTTAGACCCTGAACTCGAATCAATTGAGATAACTAAGTCAAATTAATTTATTTAACTATTTCATGTTGTCATGAGATTTGGAAATACAATTTTATTCTCAATTTAATTCAAGGACAAATTAAATTAGGATTTTTCTTGATGTTATTTTAACATTTCTTGTTGCTATTTTCAACAGTCCCTCTCAATAAGAAATGAATTCAAATATATCTCAACCTAGTACCTTTGGAATGTTTTGCATGCAACTCTTATCATTTTTTTTGTTGCTACTACAACATCTGCAACCAAAAAGCATCCCAACAAAATAAATTGAATCAATTGTGTCTGCAATTGTCTACTAAGAAAATTGTGTTGCTTCTATCTCTACTACTAAGCTTCCTACTTTGGCGTCAACATTACTTTGAACTCCTCATTATTTGACTAAAATTGATCCTCCTACTATTAAATATTATGGGCCCCCATAGCAAGGTGATGATCCATGAGACAAAAAGCACCTTAATGGATCATGCCAAATTTATGCAACTCTTGATACTATTACTTCACATCCCCCCACCTCACACCAAGAGGTATAACTTCATACAAATCGAACTCTGATCTAATCATATTGTTGATGCTACTACGTTTTTGTTGTTTCTGCACTGTTGTTGCAGCTACTGCAATAACGAGTTTGATCTCCCTATATCCTGAAGTACTAGCTTCCATAGGGTTTCTCCGTTTGAAGCTAGACCTATTCTAAGTTGTGATCTGCCTATGGGAAGTTTTGCTACTGCTAAATATACCAATATCAATGATAAAAACTCCCTTTTCTATGACTAAACATTGGCATATTGATATTCCCACTAGCAACCTTTTTTCTCCATTAAGAAGTTTTCACATATGCTCTTTTGGATCTGCCCTAAACTAGATCTCCATCAATCTGCAAGGGAAAATTCAAATTCTTCACTTTTATTGTGATTTCAACTTCAATACCATGTAGAAATTTCTACAAATCTAACTTTGATACCATGTATAATTTTCGTGTAGATTCAAAAGGTAAATTGTAATATGCTAAAACAACTCACTTGAATCTACTCTACTCATTAACGGAAACAATAAATGGTTGATGAAATCACGGAGTATATAAGAGAAAGAATTCAATCACACATAACAAAGGGAAATCCATAGCTAAAAACCCTTGCTATCTATATATTGCACTAGTCAAATAATCTATATGAATATCATATGCTCTACTCAACCTTAAGCTCATCCTTCTATCCTCTACCTGACTGGCTACCTTTGGCAAATACTTAGCCAAATTTCCAAGCCTCTAAGCTCCTTATTTTGTGCATTGTTTCCTTTGGAATCAAATCCTATTTAATGTGGAAACTCATCAATTATGAATTGTGTAATCCTCATAGGCCTTCCTCTAACTGCATTCACCATCAGTTTAATTTAGATGATTTTACAACTGATAGTACACTACCCATGAACTCTAATCTCAACCAGGTCTTTCTATGATATGACATGCATGAGTTAATTATGAGTGAATCTTGAGTTTACTAGTTGATCACTGCAGGAAGCACCCCATTACTATAGTCTAAACCCCACTATTGTAGGTTACACCCCACTAATGTAGGTTACACTCCATTGTTCGACAAGCAACACCACACTATACATCAAGAAACACCCCACTCGACTGCAAGTTACACCCCACTATTGGACCTCCTACTAATTCCTTACTCTGTTGGAACTAGTTTAACTGACTTTAACTCAATTAGACTGAATTAAATAATTACAACTCAAAATATACTCAAATAGTGCTCCTAATTGTAGGTGACACTCTACATGACTCTATTTAGATCCTCAACTCGAATTAACTGAGGTAACTAAGTCAAATTAACTTAGTTGACTATTACAAGTTGTCATGAGATGTGGAATTACAATTTTATTCCCAATTTAATTCAAGGAAAAATTAAATTAGGATTTTTCTTGATGTTATTTTTAACATTTCTTGTTGATATTTTCAACATATGCTTTCTTTCACTTCAAAAAGTTTCATTTTTTCATGTTATCTTCACTCTAGCATGTGTCACTTTCACTTTCCTCATCCTTTCCAAACTTTCATTTTCATTTTTTTCTTATTGTCGTAAGTGTCGTCTTTTGGTTAGAAAAGTGTCACATCTAGTCAATGGGAGTCCATTCTACATTCTTGAAGGGAAGTTTTGATGCATTATTTTACACTAATATGTTCTATCTATCATAAATATATGCATTGAATACATTCCCAAAGTCTTGAGAATTGTTGCACTAGTTTCGTCACTATCATCACAAAATCTATCCTAAGTCTCGCACTTGGAGGTAAGTGTTGTTATGTTGTCGTTTCAATAAGGACATGTTTATTGTGGGTGCACTAGTACACAATGGCTAACTAGTTACTAAAAAATGACTAAAGTTTTCATATAAATGACCATTTTTCAGTCGATGACCAATAGTAGCTAATTTACATCATCTTATAACGCGACCAACTTTTAGTCGTATTTAACTTAGTCATTAATTGGTTGTATCAATTTTATCATCTAGTAATATATATAGTCATTAATTTAGTTATTAATTGTTGCAATTAATGACCAAATATACAACACAATATATTACTATATGATTACTCGTGAAAACCAATTAATGACCAAAGAAATATGACCAAAATGTTGGACATGTTATAAGATACTATAGATTAACTACTAATAGTCATATGTATGTCATCGTTTGAAACTAATTAATGGCAAAAGAAATATGACTAAATTTCGGTCATGTTATAAGATATTGTAAATTAGCTACTAATAGTCGTATATATGCAAAATTTAGTCGTCATTTGTAATCACAAATTTATCATTTCCAGTAATCATTTATCTTTTTTGGTAGTTTCATATTCATTATATAAACGTTTGATTTAGTAGTTTCTATTCATTTTATTTGTGTTAGTCATTAATCAATATAAACTACTAACTTAGTAGTTTTAGATTTATTTTTTGTGTTCATTATTAATCAACATAAATTAATTACTATGATTTTTTGACTAAGTTAAATAAATGTCATACAATGTGCATGTTCATCTAATATGAAAATGCAAAATTACATATGCTAATTAAAATACTAAATAAAATCAATGCAAATATAAATAATTTCAACTACATAAATTTTATTATATATAATATCAAGTATTTGTTGAAAATAACAACAAGAAATGCTAAAAATAGCACTGCTATAAATAGAATTTCGGGATACATTCCAATTTTAGTTAGTCCCTGAACTAAAATTCAGAAGTAAAATTTGAATTTGATCTTAGTAGTTGTTTGTAAAATAATAAATTAATTCATATTGAGTTAATTAGTTGTAGGAAATTAAACATGAAGCCTATGTGAAAACATGCAACAATTTCTCCGTTGATTGAGGAAGTTATCCCTTGATTAAAGGAGATCAGGATGAGTTATACTTTGATTTGTAATTAGTTAGCTTAGTTAACTAAGTTAAGTCAAGCTAGATTAGTTCAAATAGTTTGTTGAACTAATTGTGAGTTCATTTAGTTAATGCATGCATGCTTGTAATTGTTGCACTTCAGATAACTGAATATTCTCTCATAAATAACTCAGGCATGTCAGTTCAGTCAGAGACCCAGTTGAGATCAGATGATGGGACAATGCATTATCAGTTGCAAGAATATTCCATTGAGGATATTTCTTGCATGTTGAAGGAATTCATTCCTTAGAGATTGCACAGTCACTTTTGAGTTTGATGAGTGTGTGATGAGTCCAATTCACACAGGTGGCAACATTGGACCCCAAGAGAAACTGCGCAAGGAAATAGGAGGCTTGGAGGACTAAAGGAAGGCACATGTGTTGTCTATTATGTCTATCAGCAGCAATGAGGGACTGTACTGAGAGCTGGATAGCTTGTGAGCTAAAGCTTTGTGTAATCTAGACATATTTCCACTTGCATGATAATACAGAGATCGGGGTTTTTAGCTAAGGCTTTCCCCAAAGTATTCTTCTGTGTTCATGTGTGATTGATTTATGATTCTCTGTTATATGTGTTCTATTTGATCTTGCCCAAAATCGATTAAACTTTCGCAAGTTTATTTGTAAAAGTAGATCAACTATTTTGCTTTAGTATATTGCATTATCAAGTGATCTACAATGAGAATTTCTACATGGTATCAAAGCAAAGTTGATCAAAGTGAAGAATAGTATACAAAGAGAGGAGAAGTTTGAAGGTTGAAGTTCCTGATTATAGAACTCAAATTCTTATCACATCTCAAATTTCACCAATGGCATTCAACGGTTTAAGACTCGAGTATACCCTTGATGGCAGCTCGAATTATATAGCCTAGAAGGATCGCATCGAAGAAGTATTAGAGGACAATGGTCTAAAGGACTTAATTAATCAAGAAGTCCCCAAGCCAACAACAGCTAATGCTATAGAATTGGAGGAATGGAAGAAATGTGTGGCTAGAGGAGAATCCTTCTAGAGGGAGTTCGAGACCACATAGTCTTGAGTCTCCATGGGAAGGAGACACAATTTTCAATGTGGAAAACATTGAAAGATCTATATCAAAATAACAGCAATCAGAGGAAGCTTGTGCTAAAAGACAAGCTTTGGAAAATCAAGTGTGAAAAGGGTGACACAATCTCTACATATCTAAACAAGCTCACCACCTGCAAGGATGATCTTGGAAGTGTAGGGATCACGACAGCCGATGATGACATGGTGAGTCTTGCTTTCGTTGGTCTTCCTAAGAGCTGGCATAGCTACCAAGACTTGGTAAATGGAAGAGAGAAACTGCCAAATTGGGAATGACTTTGGTCAGATCTGATGTAAGAGGAGATAAGAAGAAGCAATAGAGATGGAACTTCATCAAAGCAAGGTGATGAAGAAAATCTAGCCTTAGCAAGTAAGGCAAGGAAAGGGAAGGGGAAGGCATCCCATCCCAAATCCAGTTCTTCCCATGGTGGGAAGAAGTTTGACAAATCGTAAGTGCGATAAATTCATTGTCATGAGGTGGGCCATTATGTTACGAAGTGTCCACAGAAGAAATCCAAGAAGGGATCCTCAAAGGGATCAGATGGTGAGGCACTGGCCTCACAATTCGAATTGGATTTCTCTCTCATCATATACATGGTTTCATCCATGGTGGGATGTGTTTGGTACCTGGACAGTGGAGCCTCTTTCCACATTTCCAACGACAAGAATCTTTTCAGTACCTTGGAGGAGAATGATCTCTAGATGCAGATCGAGATGGGTGATGATGGAAAGTGCCCTATTTCAGGTGAAGGTACAATTTTGTTTCAGAGGGAGCATGGAGCTCCTCTCACCCTGACTAATGTAAAGTATGTACCGATTCTAAAGAAGAATCTTGTGTCTATCGATATGCTAGAAGACAAAGGCTATGATGTAGTCTTTAGTAAAGGAGAGGTATAACTGAGGCATATCAGTATTGGATAGACCAAGAGGATTGGGATTTGAGTAAAGAATCTCTACAAGCTGGAGGTAGACGACTGTGCTGCATTGAGTTCCAAAGCAGAGATGGTGCAAATCCAAGATGTTGGTGAGCTATGGCATAGAAGATTGGGCCACTTGCACTATGGGACCTTGAACATCATGCAACAGATTTCTACTGAACTTCCCAAGGGAAAAGTGGAGTAGATGGATACATGCAAAGGTTGTACCTTGGGTAAGTATGTGAAATATTCCTTTCAGGATTGAGATAGTAGAGCTGGAGAAATCCTGGAGTGAGTTCACATAGATGTTTTTGGACCATTCTCTACAGCCTCCACCGCTAAACAAAGGTACTATGTTACTTTTATTGATTATTTTTCTCGTAGATGTTGGATCTACTTTATGCAAAAGAAGGATCATACCTTCTTGAGGTTTTGTGAGTTTAAAGCCTTGGCAAAGAAAGAATCTAGAAAGAAAATAAAAGCCTTGCATAGCAACAATGGTGGAGAGTATGTCTCCCAACAGTTTAAGGACTTCTACATAGCAAAAGGAATTAAACGGGAGTTGACGACACCCCATAACCCACATCAGAATGGGGTGGACGAAAGGAAGAACAAATTGATTGTGGGAGAAGCTTGAGCGATGTTGCATGACCAAAGCCCACCACTTCATTTGTGGGCTGAGGCATGCAATACATCAGTATACTTGCAGAACATAAGCGCACATCATATACTGGGGATGAAGACACCTATGGAGGCCTTTTCCAGGAAGAAACTAGATGTGAGTCACTTCAGGATCTTTGGATCATCAGTTTATTGCAATGTGGCCAAATATGCCTAGAAGAAGCTAGATCCAATAGCTGAGTTGCAGATACTTGTGGGGTACACTGATACACCCCACAACTATCGGGTGTTCCTGCCTACCATTCAGAGGACGGTGATATGCAAATATCTGAAGTTCGACAAGCAGAAAGCCATGCGAGTATCACTTGAGGGGGAGCTCAAGCTGCATGTAGAGGAGGAACTTTTAGTTCCTAAGGATGAGGAGCCTCATACTGATGCAGAGCAGCTGCATGCAGAGGATCCATGAGTGGAGACATCCACTCATGCTGAGTCTTCCATAGATGGGCGGAAACACTCAAGGGAAGCTTAAAATTTGATGATGGATGTGCGAGAGAATGTGGGACAGCCATCTTCTCAGTGTAGACAAAGGAGGTCACCCGAGTGGTACACTGGTTACATGGCCTTGGTTGGGTACTGTGTAGAGTCTGAACCTTCTTCATTCGAGGAGACAATGCAACAACTAGTCTAGGTTGATGCTATGGTAGAGGAGTACGACTCTATCATTCAAAACAGTGTGTGGGATGTTTTCCCAAGACCTCAGGACAAGTCAGTGGTGAGTTCCTGATGGCTATAAAAGGTAAAGTAGGTGGCTCATGGCAGTGTTGAGAAACATAAGGCAAGGTTTGTTTCCAGTGGTTTCTCACAGGTCAAGGGGATCGAATATAATGAGACCTTTTCTCCTGTAGCAAGATACTCATCTATCAGATTGATGTTGGCACTATCAGCTCAAATGGGTTGGAAGATCCATTAGATGGATGTGAAGACCGCATTCCCCAATGGGAAGATTGAGGAAGAGGTGTACATTGAGCAGCCGGAAGGTTTTGAGACCTTCGATCATGAGTTTCATGTGTGCCAACTCAAGAGAGCTTTGTATGGGCTAAAGCAAGCACCCCGTGCTTGGTACACTAAGGATTGATAGTTATTTCACCAGGTTAGGCTTCACCAAGAGTGAAGCAGATGCAAACCTTTACCACATCATGGTAGAAGGTAAGCCATTGATCACTGTTCTTTATGTAGATGATCTGATTTTGACAGGTGATGATCAGTTGATCAAGTCTTGCAAGGAGGACCTTGCAAGAGAGTTAAAGATGAAAGACATGGGTCTTATGCACTACTTTCTAGGCATGGAAGTGTGGCAGAAGGATGGGGAAGTGTTTGTGTCTCAAGGAAAGTATGCCAATGAGATACTCAGGTGGTTCCACGTGGAGAAGTGCAAGCCCATCCAGACTCCTCTAGTTGGTAACTGGAGGAAGCAGGATGCTACTTCAGGTGAGGTAGTAGCTGCTACTGTTTATCGACATCTTGTGGGTTCACTAATGTATCTAGTGAACACATGACCAGACTTATGCTTTGCTATGAACCGGCTAAGTCAAGCTATGGTTTAGCCTACCAAGATGTTTTGGAAGGCAACGAAGCATGTGCTGAGATACCTCAGAGGCACATCTCAGTATGGATTGTGGTACAATGGGAGTGAAGCTTCATGGCTACACAAATGCAGATTGGGTAGGGAGTCCATCAGACTAGAAGAGCACTTCTGGAGGAATCTTCAACCTTGGTTCAGCTGCAGTTTATTGGTACAACAGGAAATAGAGGTCAGTTTCTCTTAGCTCAACAGATTCTAAATACATGGCTGACAGCGAGGCAACATTTGAAGCCATTTGGATGCAGAAGATTCTAGTGGGATTGTTTGGTCAGAGGATGGATCCAATTATGATCTACTGCGATAATAAGAGTTGTATCAAAATCTCTGAGAATCCAGTATTTCATGACAGGTCCAAGCACATTGATATCCGGTACCATCATCTTTGAGACTGTGCGGTGAAGAGGATCATGTTGTTGCTGTATGTTTTGACCGAGGAACAGGATGCAAATATTTTGATGAAGGCATTGTCAAAATGAAAATTTAAGTTCCACAGAGACAGGATTGAGGTGACTGATAATCCCTTTCTTGTTGAGAGGTAGTGTTGAAAATAGCAACAAGAAATTCTAAAAATAGAAGTTCTAAAAATAACACTACTATAAATAGCATTTCAGGATACACTCCCATTTTAGTTAGTCCTTGAACTAAAATTGAGAAGTAAAATTCGAATTTGATCTTAGCAGTTGTTTGTAAAATAATTAAATAATTCATCTTGAGTTAATTACTTGTAGGAAATCAAACATGAAGTCTATGTGAAGACATGCAACAGTTTCTCCATTGATTAAGGAAGTTATCCCTTGATTAAAGGAGATCAGGATGAGTTGTACTTTGAGTTGTAATTAGTTAGCTAAGTTAACTGAGTTAAGTGTTGTTAGATTGGTTCAAATAGTTTGTTGAACTAATTGTGAGTTCAGTTAGTTAATGCATGGATGCATGTAACTGCTGCACTTCAGATAACTAAATATTCTCTTATAAATAACTCATGCATGTCAGTTTAGCTAGAGACCCAGTTGAGATTAGATGATGTGACATTGTACTATCAGTTGCAGGAATATTCCATTGAGGATATGTCTTGCATGCAAAAGGAATTCATTCCTTGGAGATTTCACAATTACTTTTGAGTTTGATGATTGTGTGATGAGGCCAATTCACACAGGTGGTAGCATTGGACCCCAAGAGAAACTGTGCAAGGAAATAGGAGGCTTGGAGGGCTGAAGGAAGGCATATGTGTTGTCTATTCTGTCTATGAGCAGCAGTGAGGGATTGTACTGAGAGATGGATAGCTTGTGAGCTAAAGCTTTGTGTAATCCAAACATATTTCCACTTGTATGATAATACAAAGATCATAGTTTTTAGCTGAGGATTTCCCCAGAGTATTCTTATGTGTTCATGTGTGATTGATTTCTCATTCTCTGTTATATGTGTTCTATTTGATCTTGCCCAAAATTGATTAACCTTCTACAAGTTTGTTTGTAGAAGTATATCAAGTATTTTGCTTTAGTATATTGCATTATTAGGTAATCTACAGTGATAATTTTTACATTATTACAATATGATTTTCCAACTTAATATTGGTTGGACTACAATCTACACATGACATATTGTTTTATCACTTCAAAACATTATCATTGTATTTCCAAGGCATTGCAAGTGAATTCACCAACTCTGAAGACTTGACCATCAGTCTCTATGTGTGTGTCTTATGGAAGATATTGGCACTAAGTGTATCACTAGATCGGTTCTTTTCTGTCTCTCTCTTTTTGCATTTGTCTCTCTAGTGTAATTGTTCTCCTCTTTCTTTAATTCCCACTTCTTACCATCAATACTAAGTTCCTCTAGCTCCTTAAAAAGAAATAAGATACAATTCAAAGTATAAGCCATGAAAGACGATGAATACTTGAATATACACTAAAGTAGACTATAAAATATCTATATTACATATACCTCAACATTAGCAATGTCAATGCAATTTCCCCTCATAAAGAAAGAAACTCGAACAAGTTTTCTTCATTTGGGCAATGGTGGCCACTATGTGGCCAGATGACCTGTATAAACAAAACAAAACAAATGTCACCATTGAAACAAACACCTTAATACCTTATTTTTCAACCTTCAAAGAAATCTTAGGCACACTCATGCCAACCAAGTTATATGATAAAAATCTCATCCTGTAGATAACTTGTTAAAACAAATAATCTTAGGTGTGATGTCTAATCCTTGTTTTTTTATTCACAACAACATTTCATTCTCTGACGCGTGAACTTGATCAATTATATAGACAACTTGTGCTCAAATAACAAAACAACTAAAAAGGATTTCAATTAATATCATGTAGTACTTAACGCATAGTCATGAAAATATTCATGAAAATAGTTATGAAAATATTTTAATGCAAAACAACTAAAAGGATTTCAATTAATATCATGTAATACTTAACTCATCTTCAAGCTTTTTTTAAATGGACATGATACCAAGTATTTTGAATTTCATAGTTAAAATACAAACCAAAATCAAAAGAAATGTTCAAAATACAATCAAACAATAAAGAGAGGATATGATGGAATGAATATTACGATTATAAAAAAATTGTTTACCTATCCATAAGTGTCTTGTCTAGCATTCCTAAAACATTTTCTTTCCCAAAATAACCATGAGGTGAAATAATCACAACATTAAAAACCATAGGAATCCCTAGTAGAAACATTTTCTAAGTTGATGTTTCAGGTGCCTGAAGGATCCCGAACAACAATAAATCATATCCAAAGCATGCTCTGCATTGTCTCCCCATCCTTTCTCCAATCCCATTTACTGTAACCTTCCCACACCAGAGTCAAGTAACAATCAGATGAAAGCATTAACATTTTTATTTATCTTTTTTATCTATAAATTTCGAATATGATTTGTTTCAGGAACATATTAATTCATATTTAAAGCCTTCCTATCATGAGAATGTATTAATCAAGTAGGACATCAGAAACATGGACCTTAATGGCGTCCTCAAAAAATTCCTACAATTTCAATATTTTTCTTGTTGTGATATCTTGTGTAGAAAAACTAACATATCTACAAAAGAAAAATCCATATATTGCTTGCATTCAAAATTTGTATATGGTGTATTCTTATGCAGCCTTTTAAGATGTTCCTTTGCCTTTACCAAACCAGACTGTAGCTTGGTTAAACTATGTATCTTTTCACTCAACATCAATTTCTGCAAGATAAATGTCATACATTATTCTTTCCCATTTCTCAACATGCTACAAATGATAAATTTAAAGTCAAATAAAACCAAGATAAAACCCTTTTTCTAACCAAAAAAATAAATGAATAGTTCCTCTAATAAAACTCCACACCTCAACAGTTACTCTACCATGTGTTTAGGCTAAAGCTAAGATTCTTTGAACCATATTTAGGTCATACTTAATGCGATATTCATATGTTTACCGCGATTTCAATTTGCTACTAAAATAAACAAATAAATAGAGGTTATTATCAACGAAATTCAAGTATAATTCAGAAAAAAATGATGTCATTGCAAGGTAGTGGAGAGGAACCATCACATGTACTTGTAAAAAGAAATAAGAAATTACAAAGAAAGGATTAGATGGATGCTTCCCTCGTGCCAATACTAGTCTAGATATGCTAGAATAAGATTAACAGAGGAATAGAAGCAGAGGGAATAAATAAGGATGGATAGATGACACATGAAAATGTCATATCAACTTCTAAAAAAAGAGGGAAAATAAGGCTGCAGGATTAGAGGGATCACTAACAGAAAGGGCCTAGAAAGCATGCCCAAAAAAATAAAAGTAATGTATCAGGTAAGCACAAGACTAGTTAGTTGGTCACATTAAACTTCAGTGAACCAGACAAATTAAATTTCAGTGACAAATCCCACACTGAGCCACATTCTAATAACATCCTTACCATGTCATAATGATGAATTAAATTTATGTATTATAATATTAATAAGTTGCATAAAGCCAAATAATCCATAACTATTATTTCAAACACAATATCAGTTATAATGCCCAAAATTCCCTGTATCAACTTTACTCCAGCACTAGAGAAAGACACAATTATTACCATGACCCTCTTGAGTAATGTAATAATGGCTTATATTTCAATTAGAGTTAATTCTATATATGTATTGTGGTTAATTAATGTAAAGTGGCATAGTCAATAACAAAAACCCTACTATGATGGTTAATAAATAAAATCACTATGTTCATTACGTAATATACACTAATGGTGGATTAGTGCAACGATAGCTAAAGTGGTTGTAACTTGGGATGGAGTACCCATGTAATCAAGGAATGTTTATCTATCATGCTTTCGCACTCATATTGGAGGTCATCTCATTTTAAGTGGTTGGGAGAGATTGCCCTCACTTGATTAGTGTGAATAATAGAAATCTTTTGATGTCCAATTGTGTGTTACTTCTATTATTGTTATTATTATGCACTATCAATCTTAACAAGTAGTATCAAAGCAACAATTTGGGTCATGTGAAATCATTTTGTTTGGTTTTTTGTAGATTATATTGATGTGGAATTTCTCCTTGCTTGGAAGCCATATTTTAGTGTTATAAACATATTTGGGCACTACAACCCCAATCATACATGTCGATAAACCAAGGGCTCTTTAATCCCTAAAAGTGTTGTTTCATACCCTAAAGGATCATGGTCAAATGATTACATCATCTCCCAGAAGTTCCACCTGAAAAAACTACTTAGAACTGGCCACAACTGGACCATACTGATTGCTCCATGGTCAAGGTGCGATGCATACTAATTGCCACACTAGCCATGTGTGATGTATACTGAAAGAGCCTTCTATTGGGTGTGATGAGCGAGAAGAGACAAATGCCAAAGACAGTTTGCTAAGTGGATGCTCATCGAATATTCTAGAAACTTCTCCTATGACAATTGCCTCTTTGAATTTGCCTAAGGATCAGTAAGAGATCAAAGAAATCTCCAAGTGGAACCAAGAACTATCAATGAAATGACACTAATCAAAAACCCAGAGATGACTCACCCCCTTGCAAGGCATCTATATATGGATCCCTCATCTGAGAGATCTAGAGGCTGGAATTTTGCAATTTGTAAGGAAGTGTTGTTGGTTTCTCTTTGAGACATTGTATTGTTAGGTGATTTTGACTTTCATGAGGTGAAGAGGGCTTTCATGCTGGGAGGATGATGTTGGATTAGGCAGCTGGGTTGTAATCCTCTCTTCTACTATCAATAAAATTATTTGAGTTTTCCTCCATATACTTGTGTGTTTGTGAATCTTGCTATTTGTGAATGCAATTGTATGGTTAATGTATTTCCAATTCTGCGTTGTTTATGGTATTATAGATATCTACACTTTGATGGTGTTTTTTTGCTTTGCCTCTACAGGTATTCTCTAAAGGGGGACAAGTAGGAAAGGAGTGGCAAGCTCTACCAAGGGAGAGAGGAAACAAGCAAGGAGCCAAGGGAAAGATTCAGGTTGGTACTCTTTGATTCTCTCTTATCTATCATACATAAAGGAAATCACAAGTTACTTTGATTGCTTGTTTATAATATAGCTACCCATCTTAGTGGGACTAGCAAACTAATAAGACACTAGTTTTCCTAGAAACAAAATGGCGACTCCACTAGGGAGTGATTAGTTTGTTTGTTTGTTATTGTTGTTTGCTTTATAAGCTACAAACAGAGCCTGAAGTTAAGCCAGCTAGCCTTCAAACTACACTTGCTATGCAAGTTCAAAGTAGATCAATGCTGCTTCAGTCAATCTCTAGGTTGGTTTAGGAACTAAACATTTGACTTGCAAACATCCTAAGTGCCCTGGTGGTAGCTCAATAACCTCCTAAGATCATAGCCCTGTACTTTGTTCTTACTATCTATCATAGCTTAGCTAAAATAACTTAACTTAGCTACAAAATTTTAAGCACAAACCAAACTTAGTTTCGTTCCCTGGACCATTGCATTGTCTGTAACTGGTAGACTGTATGCATCGCACTTCCCATGTGTTGCAGGTGAGATGCATCCTTGTTTCCCTTAAGGACAAGTGCGATGATTGAATGATACTATTTTTCCTCCTAGGAAATTGGTTTTTTCTCCCTGTTTTCAGCTCTATTCAGTAGTTTTGCTACTTATGATCAGTATATCCTTATTAAAGCCTTCTTCCTTTACATTATTCAGCCTCCATTGAGCGGGAATTGTGAATTTTTTATGTATTTTTCATTATTTACATTCCTCCTTTGTCAAGAGTAGCTTAATCGGACTGTCGTCTTTTGATTCAAAAGTGTCACAACTGTCGTTTTGAGTCAAGAAGAAGAATGTTGTAAAGTCTTCCTCTTCTAGATAGTTGATTGTACTTTTGTCATTGTATTTTATTTGAATTGTCAATATTTGAGGGTCGAAAGCAGTTTTCTATTCGTAATTGAAAGTGTCGTTTTAGTCTTCCTTTCATTTTGAAAAGAAATTATTGAAGTGTCGCTTTGAAGAAAATAGTTCAGATCTATACTTAGTTTTCCTTTTTGGCATTCTCACATTAAGGAAATGGAAAAAAAAATACATGCATATGCATTTGCATTTAGACTACATGCAGAAAATGATTTAGGAAAAGTACATTTAGTGTGTGCTCTCTGCTCTCTGTTGAAATAATCGTACTTTTCTTTCCTTAGTAACTAGGATTTTCATTGCTAAAAAGAAAACAAACAATTGTTTATCATTTTAGATTACATATTTAGGAATTTTACATCTACATCACGCGGTGAACCTTGAAAGAAAAGCTTCTAAGAAAGATCAACTCTAAAATAAACCTCAATGAACATAAAAATGCTTTGGAACCTAACACAACACATATAGAAGTCTAGGCTAGAGACGTGTTCCGACATTGTAAAACTTGGTAACTATCATTTTCATTGAAGGTTGGGTGATTCCTCCTCTTTGATATGACAAGTGCTAGTATGGGCTTCTGCTCCCCGTACCATCGAGTATATACCGGGAGACCACAATAGGCTAATATCCTTGATCCTTAAGAAGCCATGTCTGCCGCCCCATCGATCACAATGCACTAAACACAGCATTTGGGAAGATTGACTGCTGTACGTAAAGTCCTTGGTAATTTCTCTTTAATTTACCACAAAGGTGTATATTGCAGTTTTGCAATTGGTTTGGTAATCCTTCTGTCTAAATTTCTAGAGTAGTCACTTTCATTCCTTTTTGACTCCCTAAAAGAAAAGGTCTATCTGAGCACTTGTCACTTCAAGCTCATTAAAAACCGAAGGTGACTAGAGTCACCTTTAGCTTTTTCTCAACTCTTAAAAATTGAAAAAGAAAGTTGTGTCAAAGCATCATAAAATTTATTTAATTCGGAATAACTCTTTCCCTTTTAATTTTTGAGTTGATCAAGTAATCCACAATCGTGGAAGAAAGTCAATCAAAACTCCAGAAATGAAACCATTCCAAGTAAAATGGTCTTGTTTAACTGAGTCGAATTCTCCTAGTCTATTTGAAACTTGTGTTTGAACATCATCAAAGACTCTAGTTACTCCAATTATTTCTGGTACATCTACCTTTACAGAAGAAGCTCTGCAGTTACAAGAGGACATTAGAACTGATCCTGGTGTAACAATAAACACTTTGATCCCTGAACCATCTCCATGTAAGGCTGAGCCAAAAACTAAAGTTCACTTACCTAAACATCTAGAAATTGAGTTCCAAATTTTAGAAGGTGTCACCCCTCTGGTGTCTATTACTGCAGAAGCCATACCTTCTTCAGCTCCAGAAATATTTTAAGGACCTAACCGTCTACCTCTTCCACCTAGACTGATTGCTATAGAAGAGATTGTAGAGGATCTTCCATCTAGTACCCCGTTGCATTTTGGAACTGGGATCCACCTATATCCTTTTACTACAGAGGTTAGTTCTTTTAATCATCCTTCATCGCAAGTTCCTATCGAATTGTTAGGAAATCTTTTGGATAGACTAAATATGTTTGAACAACCATCAACATCTAGGACTCTATCATCTGATATGGCAGCAGCGGAGCCTCCTGCTACTACTCTGAGAATGTTCATTGGTATACCATTTGTCCCAACTAGTTCTCAACTGCTAGATGGAGTCCACCCAGGGACTGTTTCCAGAGCATGGTCTGTTCCTATTTGTTCAACCGAAATCTTATCTAGAATTTCTTATGTTGAAACTCAACAAATTGATCCTTCACATCAGTATCAATTTGGGCAGTCTAGTCTCCAAAGACCAATTTATCCTTTGAACACCGGATTGCCACCATATGGGGGGTAGTATGCCTTTTCATTGTTCCCTCCTGGAGGACAACCATATGAGAGTTCACAACAAAATTCAGGTCAAATTGGAATTGCATCCAGTGGTTGGGTACCAATATTGCCTTAAAAACCAAGAGTTGTATATTCAATGCAACCAAATCAACCTATGTCGAACATTCCCACTACACCTGCTATTGTGACTGCGTCGCAAGTATAAGCACTGTCTGTTGTATGTCAACCTCAAGTCTCTCACGTCAAATACAATAGCCTCTTGTCTCCACAGCTCAATCACAACCTCAAATTAGTGACTCCTTAATTGGAGCGACTCAGACTCAAACGAGTATTATCACCCCTCATCTTGGTCAAACATCCATTATTAGACAAAAGCAAATGGTCCAACAACCATGGTTGGTGCAATATCAACAACCGCAATTCTAGCAAGCTTACCGAGGACCTGAGCAAAAAAGTTATGTAGGTAATGGGCAACCGTATTTTCAAAATGGTTACCAACAATCATATTATAATGGTTATGCCCATCAATCTTATCAAATTTATCAGCATCAGATACATTATGTTGGTATGCAAAGATCTACTACTCAAGCAATCCCATCTTATCCTGGGTATGCTTCGTCAAACTTGAATCAACAGTTGCCTTTTGTAGCAACTTTAGAAGTACCAGATCTGAACCGGTATGATCCAATTGCTTACGCCCCTTAGTGGCCACCAATTCCTCATAAACTTCCCTCTAATATTCCTAAATTTAATGGAAATACAAGTGAAGATCCATCGAATCACGTAATGAATTTTCATTTGTGGTGTTCATCTAGCACCCTCAATGATGATTCAATTAGGCTTCACCTTTTTTAGTGAACATTAACTAGTCCAGTAGCAAAATGGTACATTGAATTGCCTAGAGCTTTGTTTGACAACTTCAGCACCCTCACCACTACTTTTTTAACCCACTTTCAGTTTCCCATAAAGTACGAAACAGGAACAGAGCTCCTTGCCAATTTTAAACAGAAAACAACCACTCACATATCTGATCATATTTATGAGTGGCAACGTCGTCGTCTAATTGTAAAGACATATGTTCCTGATCAGCATTTGGTTGAATGGTTTATTAAGTTGTTATTACCTTCTATTACATAAGATGTGGCCAAGGGAGGAGTTGTCACTGAAGAGCAAGTCATTGCTCATGCACAATATCTAGACTTGATCTATACTCAGTCTAGCGTGCTCTATGATAAAATTCCTGACGCTCATAAACCAGAAATTTCTGTTCCTCCCCCTCCTAAATCAAATAGGGACACTCATGCCAGTGATGGTGTGATTGGCACCTCAAGTATGAAAACTGCAAAGGCTCCATCTAGTAAGGCCCTTGCAGTTTCTAGTAAAAAATCAAATGACAAACTTCTTGCCTCAGAGATTAATGTCGTGTTGTCTAACAAAGGCAAGGAACCAAAGCAACCAATAGGCAAGAAGAAAGGGAAAAACAAAAAGAAGAAATAGGAAGATTTGACTCTAGAGAAACCTTCTGGAAACCCTACTAGGCGAAAGAAACCTACTCAGCCATGTTTCATATGTGACGAGGACCATTGGACAAAATATTGTCCGCATCGAGCTGAGGTCACAAAGTTCTTGAAAACTTCAAATACTTCGATGGTATTGACTAATCCGTTTCCAAACCCAGAAACTAATATGTTGCTATTGATCACATTTCCCCATCCCAAGTGCTTATGTTTTCCAATTTCGAAACAACAAAATGATGCTTTGATATTGACAAGGAATAGAGATTATGGGAATCCACCGATGTCGAACAACAAGGCTATAGATCAACCCAGTAGTTCGACAACAACTTCATTAGAAGTTGTGCCACCCATAATTCTTGAATTAACTATAAATCCGCCAAAGAGAGTAGTACATAAATCGACATTTAATCCTCATGCTCGAGCAACACAGAATTATAATATAATGGAGGATCTAGCTCAATCGCCATCCACTATGTTGACACTTGAAGTACTGCAAAATTTCCCCTCCCAAAAGTAAACTTTATTATCAGCAATAGGTGGGATTGACACAATGAATTCAAACCTTGTGGCCTTTAACCATAAAGGATATGAACCTCAGCTACAAAGATAGCTCACTTTCCTTATACAAGTAAAATCCCTCAACAAGACTGTTCATCGAACAATTATTGACGAGGGGGCATCTACTTGTATTATGTCAATGAGATGCTGGAAAATTTTTAGCTCACCACCCTTGTCGTGATCATCAACAACATTAAAAGCATTCGATGGAAGAACATACACTCCATATGGGATATTAAGTAACTTGCAAGTTGAGCTGGGGGGCAAGACAGTAGAAATTGAAGTCGAGGTCATTGATGGAAACCTTGACTACAATATTTTACTAGGCAGACCTTGGATTTATGCTATGGCTACTATTGTGTCAACATATTTTAGAAATATTGCATTTCCCTTCCAAGGAGGAATTACAATCGTTGACCAGCTAAATTTTCTCCCCAACAGTTCACAAGCTACTGGAAGCATTCCATTGATCCATGGAAACTCTCAAACGTTTCAAAATATTGGAGTAGGTCTCCTAAAAGACCCTTCCTTAATGGGTACTTTTGCCCTCCCACTTCCAAGTAATCTGATGGAAGTGGCCAGAGTGGAGACCTATCAAATGATATCTTCTACATCATCAAAGATTAAGAAGAACTCTGACCCTTTTGTTAGCGTGGATCATCGCTAGGTATTTCCCCCAAGCCCTACATAATTGTTCTAGCAATCAATTTTTTGGGCATGGGCGGCAAACCCAAATCAAAACTCATCAAGTGTTTAGATAGAGAGGTCTTTAGAATATGGCACCTCTTCTGATCCTTGGTCTTGTATACATTCTACAGACGAAGGAATCATTCAGTCCATGATGATAGAAGAGGAACCATGGGAAGGATGCCACCATCATTCCCATGTTCAAGATAACAACGAAGATTATTCTAGTGACCTTAATCATCCTTTAGTTTTTGATTTTCTATCAAATACTGTAAATACGATGGATTTCAAGCGAAATTTGTCCAATATTGAGGAAACTATCACCATTAATATCTCAACCAAAACTAATGTTGTAGAGAATATTCATGTTGGCAAAGCTTGTTCTCCTTCAGAACTGGAAATATATTGCACTCTCTTTCGTGAATTCAAAGATGTCTTTGCATGGTCATATGAAGAAATGTTAGGCATTGACTCGAGTATCGTTGAGCATGAAATCAAGATGCATCCAAATGTCAAACTAGTAAGACAACGGCTTCAACCGGTGCACCCGAAGAAAGCCGCTACCATTAAAGAAAAAGTTGAAAAAATTTTGCTTGCTGGTTTCATTTACCTTATTCCTCTAATAGATTGGGTATCTAATATTGTTCCTGTAATGAAAAAACAAGGAATGATTAGAGTGTGCATCGATTACAGTGATGTAAATCAGGATTGTCTGAAGGACAACTACCCTACACCCTTCATTGTCTAGATAATTGATGAATGTGCTAGATGCGAAATCCTTTCCTTCATGGATGGATTTTCCGGATACAATAAAGTCAACATATGCCCACAGGACCAATCAAAGACTACATTTATATTGCCATGGGGCGCATTTGTGTACCGTAAACTACCATTCGATCTGAAGAATGCAGGGGAAACTTTTCAAAGGGCAATGAACTACACCTTCCATGACATCAAACACATCGTTCAACCATAGCTCGACAATTTACTATCTCATTCGCGAAAGCAGACTGATCACCCACAACATTTGAGAGCTATCTTTCTCTGTTGCTGACACTACAAGTTACGACTCAATCCACACAAGTGTGTGTTTTGTGTTGGTTCTAGTCGGTTACTTCGATTCATAGTTTCTAAGGATGGAATTCAACTCGACCCATGTAAGGTTCAAGAAATCATTAATATGCCTCCACCTTCAAATTTTCTTCAGATTCAGAAACTCCAAGGGAAAGCAAACTTTCTAAGGAGGTCCATTCCGAATTATGCCAAACTTGCTAAAGGTTATACGCATCTTTTGAAAAAAGAAGTACCCTTCAACTAGGATCAGGTTGTGCAAGCTTCCTTTGATGCTTTAAAAGGTTCCCTAGTAAAAGCATCATTAATGTATGCTCCTGACTATCAAAAAGACTTTAACCTGTATATCTCCGCTACAGATACAACCATTGCAATGGTTTTAGTACAAGAAGACAATGGAATAGAACATCATGTGTATTATTTAAGCTACAACTTAAATGATACAGAAAGAAAATACTCCTATGTTGAAAAGCTAGCTTTGGTAGTTGTTCAAGCAGTGCAGAGATTTTGACACTATATACATTTTCACAAAACTACCATTTTGTTAGATTGCAACCCTATGGCTTACATACTGTCGCGTCGATTGCTAGGGGGAAAATATTCAGAATGGATAGCCATTTTGTAAGAGTATGATTTGGAGTTCAAAAACTCCAAATCAAAGAAATCTCTAGCCTTTAAGGAGTTGCTTTGTGACCTCCCATCGTCGTAATGATTTAACATATAAAGCATCAATCATGGATGAAACCTTGTTTCTAATATCGTCAAGCGATCCATCGTATGGAGATATACTGATCTATCTCCAAACCCAAACATTTAGGCCTAATACCTCTCAGGCTGAACAGCCACGTATTCAATACCAAGAAAAAGACTACATGATCATCGATGATACATTTTACCATCATGGTGTTGATACAGTTCTGAGAAGGTGCCTCACGCATGAGGAGGCCGAAAAATTCCTGAATGACTGTCATTTAGGGGCGTGTGGGGGGCATCAATCTAGTTACACTACGGCACAAAGGATCTTACGAGCTAGTTACTTTAGGCCCACAATATTCAAATATTGCATAATTACAGCCAGAAGATGCCATGCTTCTCAGATTTTGGACCGCAAAACCAGGTTACCACCTGCACCACTACATCTAGTAATCACTATTGGGCCATTCGCAAAATGGGGCATAGATTTCATGACTCGTAACCCCACCTCGGCCGAGGGTCATGGGTATATCATAGTCGATGTCAACTATTTTACAAAATGGGCCAAGGCAATACCTACATTAAACAACAGCGGCGAAACGACTACTCTTTTCTTTTCAATCATGTAGTCTCTAGATTCGGTGTTCCACAGACTTTAGTCATAGATCATGGATCACATTTTCACAATCACATAATGGTTGAATTAGCTACCAAATTAAGACTGTCCCATGACAGTTCTACTCCATATTATCCACAAGCTAATGCACAAGTTCAGACCATCAACAAAGTCCTGAAGCGCATGCTACAGAGGATGATTGGGGTCCATAAATGGAATTTGCACTTAATCTTGTACTCAACTCTGTGGATATATAGAACATTGGTAGGAAACACGATTGGATTTACACCCTTTCAATTGGTGTATGGCCTGGAAGCTATCTTACCGATTCAGTGTGAAATTTCATCTCTAAAGCTCACAATCGATCTACTTCCCCAAACTTTGGATGAAGAGGCTCATTTCTTGGAATTAATCCACTTGGATGAAACCCGTCATGATGCCGTGCTAGCTAATGAAGCACATAAGAATGTGTCAAAGCGTAATTTGAAAAAAATGTCAAGCCTCGTGTTTTCTTAGAAGGCGACCTGGTCTTACTTTACGATAAGGACTTTGATAAATTGGGAGCAGGTAAGTTCGAACCATTATAGATGGACCCCTATATTGTTAAATGAGTATTAGCAAGAGAAGCCTACGAGCTGGTAGATTATGATGGGATTCCACTGTCGCAACCCAAAAATGGGTTGTATCTTAAGCATTACTATGCTTGATTAAGTGTAGTAATCTCTTTATAGATATGCTTTTGTTACATTTTTGTTTTCGTCAAGAGTTGTCATTTTGGTTAGGTAATCCACCTTACATTTGTTGCAAATGTCGAACCTTTCGGAAACATTTATTGGGTATGTCAACAGAGCTAGTTGTAGAATGCAGAACCTATCTTCTACAGCCTGGGCCATTTTTGCTCCAAGCGGTGAGTTAGTAAGCTTCAGCGGGATATGTATTGGTCAATCAACGAACAACATTGTTGAGTACAACGCACTAATGGATCTTCTCTCTGATGTCGTTTCACATGGTATACACTGAATTGTTGTCAAGCTAGATTTGCAACTTGCCATTCTACAACTTACTGGCATTTATTTTGTTCGGAACCCAGCTATCTATCGTATGTTCCTAAGAGTTAGGATTTTGGAAAGGCAGTTTGATTCCACTCAATATCAACACATTTCTAGAAACCTAAACACATTAACTGATTCATTAGCAAATTATGTGTTAGATAGACAATTGCAGCATTTGTAAAGAAAAGCATTTTGAATTAACATTTGCATAAGGATCACATAACTTAACCAAGATAAAACTCTGAAAATAAAAAATATATATAAATGTTTATAGTTTTTACAAAATGTTTTTTTTCCAAGACAAAATCGGTCAAATGACAAAAAACTCAAAAGTGAGTGCACAAAAGCATCCTAAGCTCATGATGTTAGTGATAGCATGTCACTGATTGTGCGATCATATGCAAGAGCCTAGTCCATCGACGCGGCACACCAGTAGTATGGCGCTGTAATCTCAAAGGTAACTAGTCGGTCCTCACATCTGGAATACGAAGAGTGAGGCCCTCGACCTAATCTTGTAGCACTGCAAGGGTCTCTACTATATCCAAATCATGAAGGACAGCCCTCCCTACAGCCTCTCCTACTGGAACGTCAGCTGCCACCCTTGGGCGCGTTGTTGGTCGCACTAGCCCAACATCTACACAAATATATGAGTTTGATTAGTCTTAATAACATTTAAAAAACACTAAAACATTTAAAGAACTGATAAACAAAGATATGGTCAAGTCATTTTACCCATAAAACTCCACTGCTCGCCAATCAGTAACGCCAAATCTGGGTCACCTCGGAAATCCATCCCAACATATGGATATTCCACAAAAACCATCTCCTGATAGTTGAACCACTCAAAGAAAGCATCAGAGAAATAAATCTGTGATTGACCAGCATGTCTGGCTATGAGATCAACCCATCTCTCCATCTGTGGTTCCCTCGGTGCAAGTGACCCTAATGAAATGTATTGTGGTTGCATTAGTGGAATCCTCTCCAAGGCAAAAGCAGTTAAAATGGAACACAATTCCCACCACACTTATTCTCAAAAGAGAAGAGAAAGATAGTAAGGAAAAGCACCCCTTTCACCAGGATTGGGTGCAATCTCTTCAAACTTGGCCTAGATTAGATCTTGAGGAGATGTGTCAGGGAGGAGGAAGTTTTTGACATCCTCCTAACTTGTCATGATGGGCCTTGTGGAGGTCATTTTGTAGCAAAAATAACTACCTTCGATATACTGCAAGCAGGCTACTATTGGCTCACTCTTCATCAGGATGTGAAGATATATGTAACCCAATGTGATCAATGTCAAAGGATGGGGAAACACACTCCAAAGGATCAAATTCCCATGTAGCCTCAAGTGACCTGTGAGCCATTTGAGAAGTGGGGCATGGACTTTGTGGGGCCTATCATCCATCCTTCAAAATAGAAGCAATACATCACTGTGTGCACCAACTACCTAACAAAGTGGGCAGAGACAAAAGAAATCAAAGCAATGACAGAGGAAAAAGTAGCTGATTTTTTGAGGGAAAACATATTCTACAAGTTTCGGCATCCAAGAGAGTTGGTTACAGATCAAGGCAACCAATTCACTTCCAATTTGATTGAAGACCTGCTCACACATCATAAGAACAAGCACAGGACTTCCACCCCTTACCGTCCACAATCTAATGGGAAGGTGGAGGTCACTAACATAGCTTTGGAAGGGATTTTGACCAAGGTAGTGAGAAGCAACAAAAAGGACTAGGCAGATAGACTAGGCCTACAACACAACATGGAAGACCACTACAGGGTTCACACCCTATGAACTAGTCTATGGGAAGAAGGCTTTGTTGTCAATAGAATTTGAATTCAATACACTAAGGATGGTAGCTCAGCTGGACCAAGACCTTATCCATGCATAGAAATAAAGATTACTCTAGCTCAATGGATTATATGAACACAGAATGCAATTCCTTCTCCATACAGAGGTAGTCTAACTTCAGAGGAAGATTTGGCATGACAAAAACATCAGAGAAGTAATTTCAAGAGGGATATGGGGCACTACTCTATGATTCGAGATATAAAGATTTCAAGGGAAAGATGAGGACAAGATGGCTAAGACCTTACACTATGGAGAAATGCAATGACAATGGCTCATTTTTTATCAGAACCATTAATTATGAAGCCATCCCCATGCTTGTCAATGGACACTAGTTGAAAGTATACAAGAAAAACCTCTCCAAGCTAGAGTTCATTGAGGGATTGAATAAGTCAGTGATGGTAGTGGAGCATGTCTTAGGCTCCACTTCACCCACTCACTGAAGAAAAAAGAAAAAACAAAAAATAATGACTCAAGTGAAAACCTCCATGAGGCACTTGAGTCCCATCATTGGGTTGAAAACCTCTCCTAAGGAGGCCCAGTTGTGTCAAAAAAAGAGAAGAAATAAAATAAGATCCCTGGGTGAAAACCTCCCTTGGAGGCACCCAAGGTAGGAAACTGGGGTGAAACCTCCTTGAGGTGCCCTTGCTGTTTTCAAAAAAAAAAACAAAAAGAAAAAAAAGAAGGAGAAAAAAAAGGGAAAATGAATTTCCAATTGTGTTGCAGGTTTGCAGGAGGACTACAGGGAGCAGTAGTAGATGTAAAGGGAGCTCTAAAACCAATACCAGCACCTATCCTATCTTCCCTCACCTTTCCCCATCATTCTTGACATTCTTTTCACCTCATTCTGCTTCTTTCTCAAAAACTGTGTTTTCTACAAGAGACCCTGTGTTTTCTACAGGATGCTCCTGTAGAAATTACAGAGAGCCAGAAATGGATTTTAAAGGAAATTTTAGGAACAGTGAAGCTTCATAAAAGATTTATAAATCCTCCTACAGTCTTCAAACCTCTTTTCCATCATTTCTAGACCTTCATCACATCCCAAGTATCATTCTTCTTCCTGCCAAGGAAAAAAACACATAAAAAGTAATTTTTTAGGAAAATAAAACAAAAAAAAAAATAAGAAAGGGAACAACACCATCCACCTCACCTAAAGCCTACATATTGCCTCTCCATATCCATCTACATTTTTGGCATCATCCTCATAGCTCCAAGCACAGAAAAAGCTAAAATGTCAAAGGGAGAAGCAGCTACAGGAGCTCCTATAGGAATTCCTGTAGCAGATGATCTTATTAAAATCTAGCATCAGCAGTATGAGGGTGAAAATATGAAGGTTGAAGCAGACACCTGAAGATCAGATCTAGCCAGAAAGGAACCTGCACATAGCACAACCATATCTCAATAAGAAGATAAGCATGCATCAAAAGGAATAAAGGCATGCAATAGAAGGAAAGGCCATAGCACCTCACAGCAAACGCCCTCGGATCTCAGGTAAGTAACTAACTTGCTTCTCTAATTGCATTGGTAAAATTAGAGAGCATGCAACAGAAACGAGATGGTTGAGGCTGGTTGGGGTTGAGGTGGCCAGTTAACTTGGCCACCTTCATCCAGTTGACTTCACTCATCCGAAGATGTCACCAAACGTGCGCTTAGTCAAACTCAAGAGAGATGTCAAGGACATGTAGTGGAGGTGATGGGAACTCTGATACAATCATGAGAGATGATTAAGAGGAAAGGGAAGTGATGACAAGGCATGTGGGGACCAACAATCTGAATGGAGCCAATGTACACTTTGCCAGCTCACCCTCCATCACCAAAAATATCCATAAAAAGCAATAAGTACTCCTCGTCGAAGCACTCTCACCACCTTTCTCCTTCATTCTCTCCTCGAAACTCCAATCATGCTACCTTCTCGTGCCCCCACAAGCCTCATACCTATCATTCTCCACTGATCTCTCCCATAACCTTGCTCTCGGTGTTCTACAAGAGCACTTATAGGTTCTACAGGAGAACCTACAGAAATCCTACAGGACAGCTAGAAGTGTTCTACAAGAGGTCCAGTAAGCTGTTTTGGAGAGGGAAAACATGGTTTTTAGCATAATTCTTGGGCTGAAGAGGTAGTTTCTTGACATACCTCCAATGAATATCAAAATATGCAAGCAGTGGCTTAGTTTTGAGGAGATAATAGAAATTTTGGGTGGAGGAAATTGATGAAAAGAATTGTTGCTTAGTTCTTAAAAAAAAAACATAGTCTATTTGTCTCTCTGTTTTATTTAGAAATGGTTCTCTCCATTTCCGTAGTTGGTTTTCCAAGGAAGCATAGACAAATGATAGGAGGTTTTATGAGGAAGGAGCTCACCAACTCCTCCAAGCTCCATGCGCACCCCCAAGTAGTGGACATATTCACAAGAGCCAATTGGATGAACTTTTTTGAGAAATTCTGAGAGTTTGATGAGGAAATTGTTCATGAATTTGCCCACTTTTTGATCCCTCACTCTAGAACACATGCCACTTTAACCATTAGGGGCCTTTCCATGGAGATAACCCCTGAATTTATCAGTAGGGTCACCACCCTTCCTCTTGGGTTTTTTTGAGTAAGGACAAAAAACCAATTGGCCAGGCTGCCAAGAAAAACTTCTTCCAAAACAATGAAACCCCTGTAGAAGATAAGAATGGCATAAGAAGAGCTAGCATTCCATACCCTTGGGATGAGGTTAGCTATCAAATAATCAAGTATATTTCCTATGAGGGGAGGTATAACATTGTCTATGGTTACCACTTAAGAATCATGCATGAATTAAGGTATGGCATGGACACTCCAGCCCCTCAGAAGCTCAGCATCCCCTACTTCCTCCTACAGTCCCTCATTGACTCTAGTACTAAAGTAAAAGCAGGAAATCCAAATCAGCTAGCTCACCGTGGGTTAATTAAAATTTTAGTGGAAGAGGCCCTCCATACATTTACAGTCCCTATAGCATAGGAGATTTTCTGAAACATGACTGCTGAAGATGACATAAAGGCCCTAACCTATTCTATTATCCCTGCTGGTAGTGAGGAGGAAAAGCAGCAAGGGGGAGAAGGGGAAGAAACCGGTGATTTAGAGGAACATGAAGGGAGGAAGAATAAAGAAACCAAAAGAGAGAAGGAGAAAACAGAGAAAACAAAGACAAAAACAGAGACAAAAGGAGGAAAAGGGGCAGAAAATATAGAAGTGTCTCCTGAGACCCTAGAAAGAGAGGCAGCAGCTCCTCTCACTGCCCTCAGCACACCAATAAAGCCAAAACAAAAGAGGAAGAGGAAGACCTCAATGTATTTCAGGGCTAGGAAGAGCACAAGGATCAAAATAGGGAAACCCCAGCCTTATTCTAAAGTGCCAATTGTTATTGAAGCTTCACCCTCTACCCAAGGAAAAGAATCCCCTTCCAAGGCACCTAACACTTATGAAAGGGGGACTCCTAGATCTCCCACATGGAAAGAAAAAGTAGAACTACAGGGCTCAAAAATAGTTCTACGAGAGGCATGAACTATTCTATCGGAGACCCTATCAAAACTAGAGGAGACTGAAAAACTTGTAAAAGGGTAGAAGGACAGCCACAGGGAAGGAGGAAGCAACAGAGTCATAAGACCCTGATCGCTAGCTTAGTCTTGGCTCTTACTACAATCTTCTTGAGGGGGGAAGAATCATTCGACAAAAAATTTCAATTCCACTAATTTTTAAATTGGAGAAAGAAAGAATAAGGACCTATAGGTGGGTGCAAATAGCCAAATCCAAAAGATTTGAGGATATTGGCCATATGGAGAACAAACTCAGAGAAATGGGTAGAGAATTAAGTGTTGTCAGACAGAGGGAAGAAATAACAAGAGGTCACCTTGAAACTGAAAATGAATTGCTAAGAAGACAATTTCAAGAGAAAGAGACCCAACAGGCATGCATGGCCAGCTAGTCCATGGAGGCATTATAATGTAGGATACCAGCAAAATCTCATGGCTTGTATCTCAAGGACTAGTGGATGCAATTTTAGATCAAGGCTTTGGAAAAAATAGGCACGATGCCTTTCCAAGATTACAAGTAGTTTATGGAAATGTGTGACCAAAGCACATCAGAAGATAAGGCAAAGATGACAAAATTATATCTCCATAACATGGCCCTCACAGACATGAATGTGTGGGACCCCAATGCTAGGCTAGGGGACCTGCAACTAATGGCCATGGCCTCATGGATGAACCATGAAGAGTTAAGGGTAGTAGAAATAAGAAGGCTGATGATAAAGGAACATAATGAGTCCTTAGTGATCAGAGTTGAGCCATCAGACCCCATGGCACTCATCAACAAACATAACCTACTTGCACATAATCCTCAAATTGCCCCCAGATATATCAGTGATCAGGCTCAAGCCATTGCACATTTTGAGGATATGGAAAGGTTACTTGGGGATGACTGTGTGCATGCATGTATGAGGAGATGGAACACCTTACCACACAGTCTACAGATTAGGGAGTATCATTACCCAATGAGGATGAAAGAGGCATTAAGGAGAGTGCCAATATACAAGCTCTCCATGCAAAGGTTGCAAGTCAATTGGATTGGCCTCAAATTGAGTTCCCCACTGCTGTTAGGAGTGCTAGAAGGCAGAAAATAAGAAGAAGAGAAACAACAGTGGGACGAGGTAGATAGGAAGGAAAGATTATATGAAAAGGAAGAGGAGACCACATCAGAAGCATGAGATGCTAGGGAGGCCACAAGGGCCATAAAAGATGAGGAGATGGACCAAGTTTCTTAGAGAATGAGAAACACTTTCAGTAGGGGGTGATGATGAGCCTCATAAATGGGTAATTATATGGACTCATTTTACCACCTAACCTTGTCAAGTCAACTATTCTCTTAGCTTATTACATGATTTTCTGATTATATTTATGCTTATAGAGTGAGTTGAGTTAGTTATGATACCATGAGGTCTAATATGTGTTTAATGTAGGTTGATGATTTTTGTGTCAAAGTCAAGGATACAATGGACAAATGGAAGCAACAACTTGAAGTGGTCAAAGGAGAGGACTTATAGGAGGGAATCTCCCTCATTTATTATTCCCCACTTCGAATTCCCCTTCATTTAGCTCAGAGTACAAGCAGCCAAGTCATGCATTAGCAGGCAACCGAGCAAGTGTAGGATAACTGATGTTTATCTCGTGTTTTGGGAGCCAAAGCTCCTTGATTTTGAGGAAGTTGTTGGGAGCTTCATTTGTATAAGTAGAGAGGCCTAGGGCCTCACTAGGGTTGAATTTTTGTTGAATTTTTTCTGTAGTATTGCTTATGTAACTCTGCTCAACTTCGAGGTTATTATCTTGATAGTTGATGTAATCTTTTTATTGTTTTGAGAATAAAGATGGAATCCTTTTTGAGTTAGCACTGAGTTAACTTAGAGGGCTAAAGCTCTTGGGTTAGGGCTCAATCCAAGTAGCCAAGTTCCTCTTTTCTTGTATTTTTATGTTTCATTTCAGTTTGTAGATTAGGTTGTTGTTAGATGTATTTCTTTTATGGTTAAGAATATGTTGTTTTTGATGATTCAGTAGTTTTCTTCCATATGTGTTTTCAATATCAGGTTAAGCAGTGATAAAGAAAAAATCCAAAAGGCTAGTAGTAGTGCCCTGGACTCTCTTCCTTCCTTTGGGAAAATGATCTTAAGCAAAGACTCTCCTGCTGCCCCAAAAACATAGATTTTCCTCCTTCATAGGACTTCTAGTGTTTCCATCTTTCTAATTGGTTCATAGTTTATTTTTCTTTGCTTTAGAAATTCTTCATCATGTTCATTTCCTTATTTGCAACAGTCTTCTTTCATGTAATGGTTATCAGCATTTTCTTCCATAGATTATAGTTTACTTTGACGCAAAAGCTCTGTTTTTTTCGATGCACTTATTTCCTTGCTTTCTTAATCTCATTGGTTGACTATTAGTTGTTTATGCAGCAGATATCTTCTAGCAGTAGTCCAACCTACCAGCCACTTCATCCTCCATCTAATCCATGCCTTATAGGTCGCCCAAGTCTCCCCTCAATTCTGCCTTAGTTTCCTACATTTTCCATAAACTTTCCTCTCTCTCCTTGAGAAAATCCAATCATCTTTCTCTATCCTAATGATTCTTGGTAGACCCTAGGTGCCCTAACACTTCATTCAAACATTCGTCTACCTTCTCCACCCACTCTCACACCTTCAAAATAGTGAAAACTACTCTCGGCCTTCTCATGTAGGCCTCCTGTAAAACGTTGGTTTTCCTCCTGTAGATTTCTTGTGTCCTCCAATAGATCTTCCTTTAGGCTTTCTTTTGAAGGCCAAGTTTGGGAAAAGCCTCCAGAAGGCCACCTGAGATCTCCTAGGACCCATCCACACCATCCCACATCCTCTCAAGTCCCAAAACCGCCCTCCATTGCCACCTATTCGTTGCCACATCCACAAACAAATAAATTACATGCATGAAAAATTCACATAAAAATATATAAAAATCTAAAAGGATGTTTTTGGCTCATTTACTTTCAGAAATAGTTTAGATAGATGTTTTTTAATTCCTTGAGTAGATAATGGCATTATTTTCATGGTTTTCATAGTGTTTTCTACAAAAGTAGGATTAGTGGTTAACTAGGATTTCCTTGGTTTTCTTTACATTCCAGTCTTCCATTTTTCAAGTAGAAGAGCATCAGTAGAGTAATCCATTTTTCCTTCCATCACATATAAAGCTTCTTTTGGAATCCATAAAATTTGTCTTGAGCTCCTAGTGATCTTGCCGATTGACCAAGTGACAACCTGCAGTAAGAACTAGTACTTGTGCATACAGCACTGTCGCTTACAAGTTTGTTACGAACTACCAGGTTGATAAGAGTAAAGTAGGTAGCCCAAGAGTTGCAGCATTATTGCTGTGATACTGGTGCTCACCACTGACCTTCATTAACACACTCTTATCCAATCATTGGCCAATGTTACTAATTATATGTGACTACTAGTAACTTGTGTTACCCCTCCTTGCCCTCCTTCCTCATGGAATCTGCAAATTCTGTTTTGGGAGGATGCTTGAGACATCATCACCTCCTTTCTAAAGCAACCTAATCTCATAAAAATGAGCATAGGGCTCATTACAAGTTCATCTAAATCATGAAAAAATGGAATACATAAGGTGACCTTCATTATCTAATTCAGAGTTTTTCCAACATCTCCAAAACCTACAACAACACAATCAACTTGTCCAACTTGTTAGTGTCAGTCTTTGAATCCTTCCTCCAGTGATCAAACATGCTCTTACAAAATGATTTTAAGGTGTCAAAGTCAAATTTTGTCATTTTAGTGGGTCTTCAAGTAAAATTTGGTCATTAGGTACTAGGTCTAGGGTTTGTTTTCACTCCTTTCAAAGTTGTCCAAATGTTGGTCCATGTCACCATTCAACTGAGTGTACCATCATTCAAAGAGTTTTCATCATCATTTCAGGTTCCAATGGGTCATTTTACACCTTGTTCATGCTTCAGTTGTACTTGGGTAAGCCTCATTTCCCTCTCCTAGGGTTTTGAAGGTAATTTTTCTTGGATGGCCAAACGATCAACAAAACTTGTGTTTTGATGTTCATACACCTTCCCATATCCCTAATATACCTTATTAAATGCTTCCCATCAATGATATCCCTCAATTTCGTCATTTTCCCACAAACCCTAGTTTATTGCTACAATTTGACAATTTTCTAGGCTAGGCCTATGTTTTGACCTTTTGTACCCCTTCCCCTCACTCAATATTTGAAATTACACTTTCCCATGATTCCTAATATCCCTCCCTACTTCCTAAAATTTTCTCAAGAGTTTAGAAGCCCCATATCCCCTTCATTTCCCTTCATTTCCACAAATCCCCTATTCCACACATCGGGATAGGTTTTCTTCAAGCTATGCTTTAGAGAAAGAGAAGATGAATTTGACAAATGTGAGAGAGGTTTTTGTCCATCATTGACCCAAGAATAAAAACCTCTTTCATTTTTTACACAGGTTTCATGGTTTGGGAGAAATGTCGAAAACATCATTGACCTCAGGAGAGTTGATGCACCTCTGGAGTGACCTTGGTAAAATCAATTTTTCTCCTAGATGGAATACCCAAATGACTTTCTTGATGATTCAATTGATAACGAGATAGATAAATGTTTCCAATGAGCTATAATGAGCTCAATTTGGAGTTGAGGAAGACTTTCAGACGTTGAATGCAAGAACACTCTACATTTAGGCAGCCTCATTTTGCACATTTTGACCAGTCTTGGGAGATTTGACTTTTGATAGGGCAGGTGAATTTCAAATTGAAAAATTCAAGTTCTGTTGGAAAGTAGACTCAATAATATTTCTAAAACGCTATGACATGCCCAATTTGGACACCGCAAAAGCCTTCAAAAGTCATCTGCAAAAAGGCACTGCGCATTAGGGAGGTGTTATGCATCAGAGGGTTGGCATTGCGCATCAAAGGAGCGCTACGCATCAGACAGTTTTTGCCAGTGTTAAATTACATAGGCGCTACGCATCAGGAGGTCGCTGTGCATTGGGAAGGTGGCACTACACATTAGTCGAGAAGTTGCTAAAACATTCCAAATCACTCAATAAACCTCAAAAATGCTACATTTCTCTTCTACAAGTAAGTCCTCATTGCATTTGAGCTGAGTTTGATCTCTTACATGTTTTCTTCATGAGTTTGGCATTATGAAAATCAAACCCTAGCTTGTCTTCATCATTTTCCATTTCATTGTACAACTTTCACTCCATAACCCAAAACCAAACATCATTTTCCCCTTTTCTATCTTACATTGCCCTAAATCACTTCACTAAATCCATTTTCACTATCCCACTCCCCTAACACAACTCATTTCCTTAATAAAACCCTTAAATCCCTCACAAAAACCCTAATTTCCCAAAACCTCTCCCTTCATTCCCCAGGTCCATTTCACACTTGTAAAATATTTTCATACTCATCTCCCTTGTCCTCCCTCATTACAATTTTCCACCATATTATCATCGCATCACTTCCCTAAGACAAGCACCAAGCACCATGACAAGAAGCAATGAATCAAGTTATGAAAGAGAAACCCTTAGTGACAGTTCCATGGAGAGACTTAAGGAGAAAAAAGGAGCATCATAAGCTAAATATTTTGGCTGAGGCTTCACTAGTCCAACAAAGAAATCAATGATGGACCCACGTGCCAAATTTGAAGAATTTTTGGGAAATTTTTGTCATTTTACAATTTTGTAATTAAAAACACAGGGGTTTTTAACTGATGTGCAGCGCCATCGGCACTGCGCAATGAGTTGGCTTAATATTTTGAAAAATGGCTTTCATTTTTTGGATTCCTCATGGAAAAACAATGAAACCCAAAATTTTTCATAAGATTTGGAGGATATCTGAGTCACCTAAAGGGCAAAAAACACTCAAAAAGTGCCCTCCCTGCCACTTTTTGGACACACAAGAACCAGTATTGGGAGAATCCACTTTTGAGGGGGGAAATGACCTCCAAATCATAAAATTCAAAGTGTTCCAGAAACTAGAAAAACAAGGATTTCCAAAAATCTATCTTGGGCCTAATTTGGGTGAGTGGAAGGCCTCCAAAAGCAATCTTGAAAAGGTCAAGAATTTTTTTGCCAATTTTTCCTAAAAACTTAGAATTTCGCCTAGTTTTCTACCAGTTTGAATTTTTCTTCTCTCTTTGGTAAATTCATGATGTAATAAGATGTAACCTGATATAGTATGATGTAAAAATGATAAAAAAATGACTTAAGGAGGTAGATACATCAGTTAGAGGTGGTTTGAGGTTGAATGAATCAAATTCCATAGTTTTAGAGGCAAGCTATTACACTGCCTATTTTCTAGTTCCTGGTTTAGATCTTGTTGAAAAATATCATTGACTCATGGATTCAACCCTTGATGGCTAGCATAGGTGGTTTGACGCCTATATATTTTTCTTTCTTAGTCATTTTTCGAGGTTGGACTCTTGTGGATGCATTGAGCACTATTGTATATCACTTCTGCAGTTTGGCAAGGAAATAAACCAAGGTTTTGCAGCATTTTGTGGGATTCTTGTGGTAATGAGAATTAGCATTGTTTTCTTCTGTGTGATTTAGTTTATCTTATGTTTATGTGTGCCATCATCTCTCTTATTCTACATTACTAAATGAATCAAGTGTAAAAGGTGGAATTCATTGGTGTTTTAGTGCTCTACCTTGAGGTTTATTTAGTTTTAAATGTTTTCTACTAGTTGAAGAGGACTCATGACACTTGCATGCCCTCTCTAGATCTTCACCAGTATTTAGACTCACCATTACACTCATTTCAAAGTGCTAAAACACTTTCCTACCCCGCCCTACAGAAACCTCTACAAACCTGTGTTGATTTCCTAGACCCAAACCCGCCTTCCTCATCTGATCCAACAACCAGTCATTAAAATCAATCATATTCCTCTGATAAAACATACCTAGCCTAAAATTAGTATTCATATCAGTCATCTCAAGCCTTCCTTGATATATTTTCATTGATATTGATAAGGAGAAAGCCCTCTCCCGACTTGGTAGGGCTAGCTACCAGGTTAAGCATCATTTGATGTTACCCTAGACCTGCCTTTCTCAGCTTGAGGTAGATTTAGGCCCTAACACAACTACCTATAGCATATATAACAACAACATATACCTGTATACAATCAAAAACCCATCATACTTACCCTGCAACCATCTCTACTCAAAATCCAGTTCTTGCACTAGGTAATATTACACTAGTTCATGTCATAACCATGTTGATATCAATGCCAACCAGTAATACCAACAAGTTGATCACTACAAAAAACCAACCATTCATCACACTCACACATCATGAGGACTACCAACATCATCAAGTTGACATAATGAATATGAAAAAAATGTAATAAGAACCTATTAACATCAATTCCAACACTAAAATTCCAATAAACTCCCCATTTCACATTGATGTCAACCTCAACTTGATCTCCATCATCTGAGGTTGATCGCCACAATGCTCTCATCAAATTTGAAATTGATTTCCATACCTACCAAATTCTCTCCCCCTTTGACATTAATGGCAAAGAGAAATACCAACACTGAAGGGAAATGTCAATTATACGTTAGATGAATTAAATAATCCCCTTTTCATACTCAACACCATGTCGATAAAAGAATGATGCAGACTAGGGATGCGCATCTAAACCAAGGAACTCGACTCCCAACACACCTCAAGCTAAAACCATACAACCTCTACAATTGAACATGCTTCCCCTACACCTATAAAAGACTTGTAAACACACTCTCTTTGTTGTTGTAGCATCCACATCTTTATAATAAGTCTCTTTTCCAAGTGCAAGAGACCATGAACTATTTATTCACTATATGCATCCAAGACCAATGACACTACATGCAAGTACATGGTTTCCGCATCATAATGTATGGCTATAACATCAATATTTTTGTTTCATATATAATTTTAAGATCACTTCAAGTAAAAACCAACACTATTATTGTAGAAATTAGGTTGTACATTTGCAACTGATCATGAAGTTTTAATCAAAATCACAAGACACAAACTTACTCTATTGGCCTAAGGACCTTAATTCACAATTTAGAACAAAAATCTCAGATATGCAGGAAGAAATAACACACATGCAACAAGTATTGTTATCTGGGGAAAGAAATATGCTAAAAACCCCAATGATTGCTTGCATTAATCTAATGAATAGAGATGTTCATGTGGAACCTTTCAAGTATCACATTGGCATACTTTCCCTGAGAGACAAATAGTTTTGTATCACCTTGTCATACTTCCAATCTGAGGAGGTGGTGCATGAGACCCGTGTCCTTCATTTCAAACTCTATTGTAAGGTCCTCCTTGCAAGATTTGATCAACTACACATCGCTAGTTAAAATAAAATCATTAACATATAAAACAATAATAAAAAATTTACCTTCTACTAAGATATGATAGAGCTTTTAATCTCCTTCAATTTTGGTGAAGCCCAAACCAATGAGATAGCTATGAATCATGGTGTACCAAGCACTGGGTGCTTTCTTGAGACTGTAGAATTCTCACTTTAGTCTGTACACGTGAGACTCTTGATCAAACATCTCTAAGCCTTATGGTTACTCGATATACACCTCCTCCTCAATAACTCCATTGAAGAATGTTGTTTTCACATCCATCTAGTGGATCTTCAACCCTATCTATGAAACCAAAGCAACAATTGATCTAATGGAGTACCTTGATATAGGAGCAAAGGTCTCCTCATAGTCAATATCCTCAATGTGAGAGTACCCCTAGCCACAAATTTGGCCCTGTATTTTTCTATGATTATGTATGTTGCATATTTTACCTCAAAGATCCATCTCGAACCCACAATTCATTTATCTGTAAGTCTTGGGGCCACTTCCCAAATGTTTTTATTTACAATGGATTCATATTCCTCCACCATTACATCAACCCACACAAGTTTCTTTATTGCTTCCTCGAAAGAGGATGGCTCAGTCTCTATAAGCTCAGTCGTTAGATCCATGCAAACAGTGTACTGATATGGTTACCTTCTCTACCTACGCTAATTTGAAGGAGCACCCACATTCTCCCTCACATACTACACAATTCTCTCAACTTCCTTGATCCTTTTCATGCCTTCTCTAGATGGTTTTACTTGAGTGGTTGTCTCCACTCTCTACTCCTCTATTTGTGTCTTATCCACAACTTGCTAAGGCTCCTCCTTTGGAGCTAAAACATCCTCTTCTGGTGGAATCAGAAGCTCCCTCTTAAGAGAGAACCACATTGCTTTATCTTCATCAAATTTCACATCCCTTTATACAACTATCATTCTGAGGGATGGGAAGTACAGATGGTAGTTGTGGAGATTTTTTATGTAACCCACAAATACCCCCAATTCTCTTGTCGACTCTACCTTCTTCCATGATTCTTTGGAGACATGGTTGTAAACATAGGCTCCAAAAATCCTGAAGTGTGACACATCCAGGTTTCCCTCTAGGAAAGCCTCCTCTAGTATAATAATTCCCAAAATCCAATTAGGACTCTCATTTTCTACATAGATTGTTGTGTTGCATGCCTTAACTAACAAATGCAAAGCTAAGCCTTGATGATGCAACATCATCCTCGATGCTCGCACAATTTTACAATTATTTCTCTCATCCACCCCATTATGTTATGGTTATGGGGTGTTTTCAACTCTCGTCGAATACGTCCTTTTGCATAGAAATTTTTAAATTCGTTTGACACATACTCACCTGCATTATCATTCCTCAGCACCTTTACCTTATTACATGTTTCTTTCTCAACCAATGCCTTGAATTATACTAACTTGGATAATGTCTCATCCTTCTTTCACATGAAGAAGATCCAACACTTCCATGAGAATTCGTCAATAAAAATGAGTAAATATTTTTTCCTAGTAATGGAGGCTATCAAGAAAGGTCCATAGACATCAGAGTGAGTCCTTTCCAATGTTGCATGTGCTTTTATATCTCAATCATGGAATATGGATTTTGTGTACTTCCCTGTTGACGGGTCCAAATGTGCCACCAACAACTAAGGGGTCTCCCTGGTGTGAAGCCCTAATTAGAAATCACATTGTTGCGGATAGGAGCCCCATCTTCTATGTGGGCTCGACTGCCACCATGAATGTTTTGTGCTCTTGGTTATCAAAAGAGAAGGTGTCAAAGTGGGGCAAGAATGAAATGCTCAGGCAGCGAAACAAAATTAGCCCAATATTGACAAATTGTAGAAAGAGGTGTGAACAAGTCTCAGAAAAAGTAAGAAGAAATATATGATGAGAGGGATTAGTAAGCGAAAACCCCATCAAACATAATAAACAAGAACATGCCAAAATTCAATTGCAAAGTAGTTCACAATAGGTCACCGACATGGCAAGGAATAAGTAAACATAGATTCGAAAGCAAAACATACATGCAACCAATATCTATCAGTATATGACATCTTGTGTATATGAAAGCACACATACAAATATGGTGAGGTACCAGATAGCTAATAAAACCACCATGAGTAAGCATGGGAATCAGTTCCAAAGATAAAAGAAAACATCCTATTAATATTGCTACAACTTCAAATACATATCATGCAATTGGTCAATACCCAATAGTGGAACATGGGTTGTTTACACTGTTGCCCGATGCCAAAACCCTAGCCCCACTACAAATCCACTCTACTAGTTACCAAGAGTTGAGTGGTCCTAGCTCTCAAGTATAAACTGGATATCTCTAGTCTTAGCTTCCACTCAAGTGCCAAAGTCTTGAAATGAGACCTGAGGGAAAATTTATAGAGATGAAGTGATTTTTCACCTACCGTGACCTTTGGCCTTCCCTCATGACCTTTTGGCTACCCTCATGACTCTTGATTTTACCCACCTCTTTCTCAGGCCAAAATTGATTGTTACATGCCCACATCAGTCCCAACATAGAGGCTGCTATAATCGTGGGTGATATTTACATGATGATGAAAGAGAGAGGGGAGGGATGTATAGGGTTCTTGGAAACCCTATAATTCTTAATGTCGTATCTCACAATGATGTGGCTGATTGGTCCTGAAATTGATTTGTTTTCTTTCCACTATGCTTCACTTGCATTCATCAATCCTCTAGTGATGTGCCTTGGGGTTTACTGAGGGGTCCTTGAATCTTGCAAGGGAGCATCTAACGTGCTAAAGGGGAACCATAGCCACACAAGCTTCATGAAAAAATGTAATCCTTCTGCATAGATCAACATATTGCTTCCCTCCTTCTAAATTTTGTGGTTGAGGAAACTTTAAGTAACCAATGAATGTGTGGCTTTGTCTTGGTGTGCTATGGTCGCAAACCTTTGGGACAACATGCTCCATACTCCTCATAAGCTTGAATCATTCTGCAACTGGTGGCGAATCTATATGATTGATACATTCATGCCCTATAATCATGCAATGAAATAATCATCAATTAAAACCCACGATAAACATATGGCTATGAAAAGCAAATAAATGAGACAAATTAATGAATGATCAATTGGAGGGTAAAGAAAGAGTCCATTTTCATGAGCGTTGGTGATGGGTTGTTCATCATCATTCAACTTTCTCCACAACAAGAAAACCAACGCATAGCTTCCCTTTTTCCTTAGATAAGGTCCAACTAAAGTAGCCAACCTGTTACTGAGCCACTATGCCTCTCAAATTCACAATGGTTCGTGGGAATCAACAACAAGAAACTATATTTTGAGTCATCTCCAAGCATCTGGGACATTACCACTCACATATAGCTTCCTCATCTTTGGGATCTGATGACCCAATCATAGATCCAACACCTTGGCACTCAGTAAACCGATCTCATTTAAAAGTGTGACATAAATAAGGTGGACAAAATCGCGACTTAGAAGTCACATAGTCGAATTTTGTCAGAAGTCGCAACTTTGATGGCTAGTCATGCCTGTGATCCTGTGGATTCATGTAGGAGATACTTGAAAATTGGTCACATAGTTACATAAGTTGTAGAAAATGAGTATTCGCACCAACTTCTATCTACTTCGGGAGCAATTTTGTGACCTGGAGACTTGGGAGAGGTCACAGAGTCAGAGGGAAGTCACATTTTTTGGCTTTGTTTGAGGCTCATAAATTATGATTCTACAACTTAGAGAGATTGAATGGTAATAGAGTATCATATGTGAGCATCATTCCATGCAACTTCACAACCTACCCAGCTACTGTGATGGTCAAGTCATCATTTCAATCTGCCATGGTGGTGCAATTATCATAGTGTGATGCATTTCTTTGTTGACCCTTTTTCGTATGGCTGACAATCAATAGTGGTCATAAGCATCTAGTGTTCTTCGCTCCAACATTCCAACATTCACATTCTGTTGACACCCAAATATACACATTCATATGACACCTTTGAGTCGAAAACAATGCGCCTTTATCCTTTGATGCTATACTTTGAGCATGGCCTCTCTCAGAAATTAGCTTCTTTTCTAGATGGTTGAAATATGTGATTTTTTGGGATCCTCATACATTGCATGGGATCAAGCTTTACCTGTTGAATCCAAAAAATTACATGCTTATAAATCTTATCCCTCGATCAGGCAACTCTGCCCACTTTCTGGCAAGCTCTCAACGTGAAAGGAGTGTCTCAAGCATAGGCTAGCATTGCTCCATCGCTGACTTTCTCTGATATGAAACCATTCTCATGTAGTCCCTATGTTATTACATGCATTGATGGCAAAATAAAACATAACATGGTGCTTGTAAAAAATTCCTCACTCTCCGTGCTTGGATTCTCCATGTCTGGTATAATGTGATCCTTTATTACCATATCTATGATACCTCCATTCAAATCTTGGTGAGACATGCATCAATCAAGTGTCAATCCTTCCTAATTCCTTTGATTCCATGTGCATAGACTACAAGGGGATCTAGTTAATGTGATCACATCGCATTGGCTTTAAGAGGCCCCTTAATAAAAATGATTTCCTGAGGACAGGATTGCTTTATGCTAGCGTTAATAATAGCCTGCGTGCTTTTATGAGGTTCATGTGAAATAATTTTAACATCCCTCACCCCTTCATCTAAGTTATGTCATAGCAAGGCATTAACCTAAAATTAGCATTGTCTCATTTGATATGCATCCAAGCTACCTTCCTTCAATCTCCTAAAAGAAAAAAAATGAAATGAGACCAATTATTTTACTCAAAGTATTTACAGATGTATATGATTTGTATGTGGAAGCATGGAACTCAAACAAATAATGTGAATGATTAACTAAGGAAAATGTGTTGTAAGTCATGTGGTTGAGCAAATCACACTTTAATTTGGATGTCAATCTAAACATGGACACTTTAATGGGATCAGTAACTAAAAGTGGCTTTTCTATTATGTGTCTCCCATGGTGATGGTGCAGTTATAGTGTAAAATCTTAGAAGCATTTCCGAGCATGAATTTTACAAGGTGAGGGTTAATCCTCAATGAGGCTGGGTCCTTCGCCATGCTCACATAGGGTCCTAAAGATGCATGAGACGGGGGAAGTAGTTTCATAAACGCTAGTGTGAGCGAAAGATGCTCTGTCAACAGTGCAAGATGTCATTGTTCTATCATGATGCACATGGTCGAGAAACAAGGTTGCCATTGTTTGATACTTCGAGTGCATTACTGAAACAATGAGTCCCTTCCCACCCTGGTGTTGTTACAGGAATGAGGATCAATAATAACAATATGAAGTTATGATGCTCAGATAGTGCCAATAGATGTTTGTGGAAATGTAGCCAAAGGATAGAATGAAGTTAGACCAGGCTGTGGATTTATGCGATTATCCAGGGTTTCAGGTGCACAAGATGGGGATGAGAATACACAAACCTAGATAAATTTGGAAGGGATGAGCATGAGGTTGAGGTTGTGCCATAGAAAAAATGTATTCCCATAAACCATAGTAAGTGAGGATAATTTCAGAGTGGGGTTGGGCCTTCAATCACATGCCCTTGGGGTTACAAAGTTTCCAAGGAAAGAAATGATGCTAAGGTGAAGGATTGGCTAAGAATCTAGGGAAAATATTTTAAACAGACTCTCACAATGATGTAATGTGATGCCAATGAAAATGCATCCCTAGAGGCATGTGAATATCAGCTTAAAAATCATGAGAGATTCTTAATGCTTGAATGCATCCATTAACCTTCGAAACCATAATGCGATCCTAAGGCCTATGTATGAGATAAAGCATGATGTAGATGCAATGTATGAAGCATGAGTGGGTGCATCAAAGGAGTCAGACAAGCCAGATCGCAGGAAGAGTAATCAGTTGTAGGCCTTATCAAAACCCTGGAGGTAGATGAATAAGCTTAAATGATGAAGGGAATCATGCTAGGGTCGATTTAGGGTTTCTCTCCAAACCCTAGTAAGGTCGACATAATTAAAGCTAGATTAGAGTCTTGTCTTCCCACACACAGCACCACCATTGATCAAAAGGTACATTAAATAGGTACAATCTTTGAAGTCATGGGAAAGCCATCAAATTTCTGAAACCCTAACGCAATGGTAGGGCCAATGCCTGAGATGAGTAATGACAAATCAATGCAATATATACTGCATGATTGCATGAGTGAGTGCATGGAGAAGGTATGATAAGAACAAGCTGTGGGGGGAGGAGAATAGGTAAGGAATGACTGGAGTGTCCCTGAATGGCTTGAGGTGAGCAATGAGGGGGGACCCAAAATTTTAGATATGTCTAAAATTTTGGGTGGTGTTGTAGCATCTACAACAATTGGCGAACCACTATTATAATCTACTATCTCTGTCAAAAACCCTGTAATAGTCTGAGCCTAGTTCTTGATGCAAGGTAATATTGAATGGTTTCTATGGGCACCTCTTGCGTTACCTCGACCTTTGCATATATTCCTTCACTTTGTGTCTCAGCTAGGTCATGCTAGTCAGTAAACACCCAATTAAAATTTCACACATGCCAGTAATTGATGATGATGTAAAGAACGAGGTAAAGGGCTTATAATATTTAGAATTTTAAAAGTAATTTACTGGTGTCGCTCCACTGCTAGTGGGTCTGGACAGTCTCTTGATGGAGTCACTAAAGAAATCACAAACATTGCTCCACTGCCAACAAGCTCGATCAATACCCTAGTAGAGTTGTTGCATTTCCTCTCTGTGCAGGAAGCCTTTCTCTACCCTTTACCCTTTATTTCATTTCATTTTATTTTATGTGTACATTTTCACTTATTACTGGGCATTCATTATGCTAGGGAAGATAAGGGATCTCGACTTATTTTATGAGAAAGAGAGGTTGTTTCTTGTTTAATAGAAACTAAGTGATATCCTTGTTTAGGTTCTCCCTTATTCTAATCTTCCACATCTCATTTCTAGTTAGCAAGTGAACAAATAACACAAGTCATTGAAAAAATCAAGACCATGTTGAGCATGAGGTTCAGGTTATGGGTACAGGTCATTCAAACTTATTAGGGTTTCCCATGAGAAATCAATTCTTATTTTCCTAGTTAATAAATTAGACTTGTAGGAGAGATATCCAAGATGCATCTTTGATGACTGGCTCCAAGAGAGGCTACTGATTTGTGTAGCCATCACAACTTCACACCATCATTAGGGCTAGGGTTTTAGTTCTAGGGTTAGGTGGCCAGGAAACTCTCCTGTGGTTTCAAACATGTGTGAAGAGGTCGAAGAAATCAACTTATGGTTTGATCAAGAGCAAACAGGGGTGAGAAATATATTCACAGTAACCAAGGTTCGAAATATTTCAGGTTCATGAAGGATCACACGGTGGTATGCAACCTAGAGGGAATTTCCAGGCTAGGTCAAAGGTGGGTGTGTGCCAAGTGAGAGGGAAGGTGCATGATGCAATGCAATAGACATTTCTTATGGTGTAATATAATTCTATCAGCAGAAGGGGTCATCTAATAGTAGATAAAATAACTATGCAAATATGTTATTCATGTTATGCAGCAATGAGCAGTGCAAGAATGTGAATGCAAGCTGGTGGAAATTTGAACAGCAGGAAACTAAAACTCCTATGGTAAGGGAAACAAAACATAACAAATTTAAACCATAAAGCAAATTCTAATCAGCAAATGAATAAGAAAAACCTAAAACTTAACTAATCTAAACCCTAAATCCTAATTTAACTAAAGAGGAGATCAAGTCATGCGAAATCGAACTTCTAATGCAGCCACCACAACAGTTCTTGACCCGCAAAAAAAAAATATTACATCGATTAAAATTTTGTGAAAAGATTTATGCGAAAAAAGAAAATTCTTATCTGTAAAGCATGCTCAACAGAAATAAAATCTTATCTACTTATAGGGAAACATGCCAGAAAATACCTTTCAAGCCAAATTGCAACCCAATCCTAGTAAACCAAATCACAAGCGTGAAATTTATAGTCAACCAGCCATGACATACCTCTGTTCATGCTTAACCCTAAATCCATTGCAAGGAAAGATTCTATTGGCTAGCAAAAAAATCCACCAAATTAATCCGATCAGTAACCCTATCATGATGTAGAGGATGATCAACTTGATAAATCTCAAAAGAGGGGCTTCTACTGGGTGTAACTGAGATCCCTGAGGATTCAAAATCAGAAACCCTAATTTTGGAAACCCTATTGTTGAAATTGTTCATAGGCTTCATCCAGGGTGTGAGGACCTGACATAGCCATCATTGGAAGCTAAAGTGCCTCATCTTCCTGACAAAAATCTAAACCTTCAAACGACACACCATCAAATATTGGTAGCTTCGCAATATTTGGAAGTGGATGTATATGGTTATTATTACTTGTGACAAGACAACTATCAGTGAAAATATTATTGATTGGATCTGATGTCTGAATATTGATAGATTGGTAGCTCGGCAGATTATATTCTTTAGATTCCAAAAATGAATTGAATCAAACGAAAGAGTCTCAGGTAGAGAGGGGGTCAGGAGACAAGCACCTTCCCATATAGGAGATTGTAAGACATCATTTTATAATGTATCTTGACAGACTGTACTAGCTCGGCAACAATAAAAATGATTTTAGACAATGGTAGAGAACTCCCTTCAACAAACAAATTAGGGTATAGATGTTGATGCACATTATTTGAAAGGTGATGGAATGATTTTTTCAGAGATACATCGCTTGAATCAAAGGATTTCTGAGATGACCTCGGATCCAACAAGATGGTGTTGAGAGCAGCATGGTGTGTAGAAACCCAAGGCCCTCTCATTCACTTGTTAAATATTGTAGGTTCAAAAGATCAGGCACAAGAGGTTCGAGGTCCGCCACTCTTAACTATGAAACATCACTCCCATGTTCATGATTTTGATTGAAATGAGCAAGACAAAGATGTGCATGATCTAAAGGAACCGCAATTGTAGTAGACCCATGGACTAAGTTTGGGTAGAACGGATGCATAGGGTTAGATGAAGGGGCACCAATTGAACCCAAACTCACATCCTACCCATTTGTGTTTGCCAAATGGGAAAATGGATTTGCTAGCATGATGTGGTCTGTGCATTTGATGGGACAATCAACTTTACCTAGGAAAAGATCAAGGCCATCATGGGCACGTGAATGAGATCCGTGAATATAATGAGGAAGAGATGTTATATAATTTTCAGATTCAAGATTAAAAGAATGTACGAGGGATTTAGAGATGTGACCATTAGATTCATCTCCCAGAAAGCATTGTTCATCGTTTGAACCACTTACGGCCAAAATATTATTATGTAACAAGTTAAGAGGAGGATGAGAAATCCCACTAGAAGTAATCTCTTCCTCGGGGGCTTGAGGTTGTTCCAGATTCAGATAGATAGGCAAAACAAGATTAGGGGTATAATCCAGACACTTTGTAATTTGCAAATTATGATGAGACTCACGCGAAACAGGATTTGTTTCTAATTGAAACTTTTGTAAAGAAACGAGAACCAATCATTGAAAATTTATATTAAAATACACCCAGTCGACATCTCTTTTGGGAAATTCAAAACAAAGGTGTACAAATCTAAAAGAAAAATCCTCTAAATATTCTTCAGATTACATCCTAACCTCATTTATCCTCTTTAACAAATTTTCAAAATCGTACCTATGAAATGCTTGTTGGAGCCTATCGATGAGTTACTCAAATGAATCAATTTATTTCATAAGTCTTAGACGGAGTCTGAAGATACGCTAGGTAGC